>CM077151.1:27607315-27837133 GCA_039583875.1 Platanthera guangdongensis
GGTCTGGGCGGGGTTTCTGTAGGAAGATCACCCGGAGTGAGTCGTCCAATGTTTCAAATGCTTGGGGTGCTGCTCTTGGGCTAGAAGGAGGTAGGAACACCGTTAAGTGCCTCCGCTGTAGGTGGTTATAGCAGTTAGGGGCACTTTTTGAGGTGTTACAAAGTAGTCATGACGGGTTATAAGTAGTTACTTGAGTGGAAGTTGTGGGGAGATGTAATGGTGGCTGGCAGGCCCCTTAGGGGGGGGGTCGACGAATTGGGAGAGGGGCGATGCGGGAATGGCCGGCCAATGCGAGGGAGGAGCGGGTTTGGGCCTCGACACCTTGATTCCATGACTTTGACACCGTAGAGAGACTTGAAATTTTTGTTTAAATTCTGCATGATATAAAAATAGACCTAAATCCTATGTACATGCCAAAAACACACAACAAAAGGATATGAACACAAATCATTCATAAAATGTGCTTAAGTAAATTTCATAAAAACACAAAATTACATGCAAATATTTGTTATCACTCTGAACGCGACTGTTGACTCAGATCATCCATACGACGATTCTAACTCCTACTACGACTGTAAACCCGAATGGACTCCGATAAGGGTTGTCCCACTCGTGAATTGTGATCCCCAACACTTAGGTGGCATTTGGTTGGACTGATATGCTCCGTTGCGGTGGGAGATGTTGAATGATATATGTAAAAGCCCATTAGTAAAGACCCATTTAGCCTCTTAACTGGGATGTTTAGTCCCACATCTTATAATAGGGATTTCTCTCTCTCCCTATATATTTGTACTCACACTTGTAATTTGACATTCAAGAAGTATAACAAGGTTTACTCAACGTTTCTACATGGTATCAGAGTCATACGGTCCTACCTCTTGCTTCAGACAACTAGTTTTTTTTAACCGCCCGTGTCTGCGGTTTAATCGCTGGCTATCCGCGCCTCTCCCGCGGTCTCCTACCCGCCAGCTTCTAGCGGCTTCTTCCTTCTACTCTCCAACTTCGTGCGACTTCTACCCGCCCTGCTTTCCGCTCATCTCCTGCGGTCTTCTTCTTCCCGCTCTCTTTTCTCTCCTTTCGTGGAACCACGCCCCTCCGTCTCTCCCTCGGCCTTTTATTGCCGTCTTCTGCTACTGCCAGGTGGGCCCCTCCTTCCTCTTCTCGCGCGGTCTTCTCATCCTATCCGCGCGACTTCCTGTTTCTTTGCCGCATGCGTGTCTCTGCGGTTACCAGCGAGACGAGCCTTCTCGCGCGACCTTCTCTGGCACCTTCTCTTCTTGCCGCGACCTCTTATACATGGTCTCTTCTTGTCACGACCTTCCATCCTTAGCCGTGACTTTCCACTCGTGGAACCACCCCCCACCCTTCTCGCGCGGTCTTCCATCCTTAGCCGTGTCTCTCCTCTATTGTAGCCGCAGCCAGTCTTGCCGATCTCTTCTAGTCGCGGTGACCTTTTCTCTTCTTTTCGCGACGACCTTCTTGTCGCTGGCTTCTCTGCTGCGGATTCCTTGTCGCTGCGATCTCCTCTATCCTAAACCGCGGCCCTCTCTGACGCGGGCTCCTCCTCTAGCCGCCGTTGCCTTGTCGCGCGAACTGTCCCAGAGCTCCTCCTGGTTTGACCGCGCGTTTGTCGCGTGACTTGCCTTTGCTGTTGTTCTTGCCGCTGCGGATTCTCCGTAGTCGTTGAGCTCTTCCCTGCTTCCTGCCACTCAAGCCGTAGGAATTTCCCTCGTCTTCTCGCCGCGTACTTGTCTTGTCGCCGCGATCTCTGCTAGCCGCCCGACCTCCTTCCCTAGACGCTAAGTGGAATCTTCCAACGATCTTTCTCCTAGCCGCTGCTTCTCCGTTGCTTACTTCCTGCATACCTGCGGGCTTTAATTCCCGCTGCGGCCTGACTTTACTTTGCCTCCTGTGGTTTTTGTTATGGATTGGCCACTTCTCCTGCAGTTGCTCTCTGCGGTTTTCCCTTGCCGCTATATGCTATCTACTTGGCCGTTGGGTCTTCCCGGAGTCTCTTTGCTGTCACTAGTCGCTGCGACTTCGCCTTGCCGCACATATTGCTTCTTCGCCGTTGGTTTGCTTCTTAGCCGCTGCGACTTCTTTTCCCATGACTGCCCATTCTACTTCACAAGCCTTTCGTATGACATTGCTGATTTGTGACTCCAAATCTAACAACTTGAATGGAGGATCGACCATTTTTCGAGCTCTGTTGTGTCCATCTCTGTTGGTGTGTTTTCTTGTCTTACCCATAGTTCGTCCTGGATCTTGGATTCAGGGGCTTCCCACTATATTACCTCACGACAGCCATCTCGCTACTTGGACTCGGTGCATCCCAAGTCTATTACTATTGCAAGTGGGGAAACCATTCCTGTCTTTGGCTCCGCCGACATTCACATTACTCTCTCCATCACTCTTCGTTCTGCTCTTCATGTTCCGGGCTCTCTTTTTCAACCTTCTCTCTATTAGTCGTCTTACTCAAGATCTTGATTGTTACGTAACATTCTCCTCCACCTCTTGTGTTGTGCAGGATCACAAGACGCAGTCTATCATTGGAAAAGGGCATTTGTCGAATGGTCTCTACATCCTTGACCCCTCTCCTCCGACGGTTTTGTCTTCTGTTAGATCTTCTGAGTAGCATCGCCGTCTTGGACACCCTCCTCTAAACATACTCCGCAAAACTCTTCCTGATGTCTCCATCCGAGAATTCACTTGTGAATCCTGTATCTATGGAAAACATCATCGGTCTACGTTCTCGCCTCATCCCACTCGGAGTGTTGCTTTCTTTGATCTTGTTCACTCTGATATCTGAGGACCATACAAAATCACAAGTGTTTTTGGCTATCATTATTTTGCTACATTTATAGATGATTACTCTCGAGTGACATGACTGTATCTCCTTCGTGATTGCTCTGAATTCTCGGGTGTTTTCTGTGTCTTTATCACTGTAACTCGCAACCAGCTCTCCACTACATTGAAAAATCTTCGTTCTGACAATGCCCGTGAATACACTAATCTTGCATTTACCAACCTATGCGCTGAGTTTGGAATCATCCACCAAACCTCATGTGCCTATACCCCCCAACAAAATGGCGTTGCTGAACGCAAGAATCGCCACCTACTTGAGGTTACCTGCTTTCTTTTGTTTCAAATGAATGTTCTCAAGCAATACTGGAATTTCGCGGTCTCTACTGCATGTTCTCTTATTAACCGCATGCCTTCCCCTGTTCTCAACTTTACGGTTCCCTTCAAGATTCTCTTTCCCTCCACATCTCCCTTTTCAGTCACCCCTCGCGTGTTTGGCTGTGTGTGCTATGTTCATAATCTTGGCCCGTCCATAGACAAGCTCACTCCTTTTGCCACGAAATATATGTTTGTTGGTTACTCACGTGCTCAGAAGGGTTATGTCCGCTTCTCTCCTAAAGATCACAAGGTTGTTACTTTTGCTGATGTCACTTTTCTCGAAGACTAGCCATATCATTCTCAACCAACTGGTTCTCTCCTTCCACCACTCCTTCCGCGACCTGATGTCTCTGTTACTTCCAACCTTCTGCCTCTCCTTCCTACACCACTCCCACCAAACCCACCTCTTACTACTACGCCACTTCTACAAAAACCACCTATCACTCGTGTGTATACTCGTCGCCCTCCTTCATCCACTACCTTACGGGAGATGCCCTCCTCTGATGATATTCGACAGCATGCAGATCCGACAACTACTTCTATTGCACACCCAGTGGCGAATTATTAGGGGTGGAGCGAAAACCGACCAAACCGACCAAACCACACCAATTTTAACACCGAACCGCCCGGTCCAGTGTCGGTTCGGTCTGGAGCTTTTGAAAACCGAAGGGCTATCGGTTCAGGTCGGTTTTCGAGTTGTGAAAACCGATCAAACCGAGTAATGTTTTCTCTCACATTTAGGTTTTCTGTTTAACATAATTTAAAATTTACCAGAAACTGGCTTTTGTTATACCTAATTTAAAATTTTTATAACATTACTCCCTACCACAGTCCGACCACACATTTATGGTATGATATACCTGATTGTATAAAACACTTCCTTTAGATAGTTCATAACATATATACTACTGGGTAAAAAATTCAAACTAATAAAAATAATTTCATATTAACTATTATTGAAATGTCAAGATTATAAATCTACAATATCTGCTTGTCTGTGAAGCATGTTCAAAACTAGCTAAACAACTAAACTCCATGCCTGGGATCGACTTGTTCAATCTATGAAGCATGTTCAGATTATCAATATGAAATATCTGCTTATCGTCTTACTATCCAGCTTTGATATTATATTATATAATATCTGTTTATATGTTTGTTCCCAAAAAACTGACACCGAACCGTAAAAAACCGACTGAAAACCGAACCGATCGGATTCGGTTTGGTTCGGTTTGGACACACCAAAAACCGAGCCATGGCGGTTCGGTTTCGGTTTGGGTCCAAACCAACCCAAACCGAACCGCTCGCTGGCCTACGAATTATGTCTCCTTCCATCGCCTCTATCCGGAACTTCGCCAGTTTGCTTTTTCTTTATCCTCTATTACCATCCCTACTTCTGTGCAGGAGGCTCTCCAACATCCGGGATGACGAGCGCTATGACGAGGAAATGTCTGCTCTTTTGACAAACCACACTTGAGATCTTGTCCCTTTTCCTTCTGGACAGACTTGCGTGGGTTGTAAGTGGGTGTTTGCCCTCAAACAAGGCCCAGATGGGACGGTTCAACGTTTGAAAGCTCGTTTGGTGGCTCGTTGTTTTACTCAACAACAAGGTCTAGATTATGATAAGACCTTTTCTCCAGTTGTCAAACTGAATACTGTTCGCGTGTTGATCTCCCTCGCTGTTCATCGGCACCGGCAGTTGCACTGATGTCAAAAATGCTTTTTTTAATGGTGATTTGTAGGAAACCGTCCATATGCAACAACCTCCCGGGTTTGAGACCACGGGGGAGTCTCTTATCTGTTTTCTGAAGAAGTCACTTTATGGTCTCAAACAGTCGCCTCGGGCATGGTTTGACAAATTGTTATTCCCATTTTACCCCATTTCGTTGACGCACGTTCGCTTGAGCCTACATTAACAAAAAAAAAACTTGAGGTGCACAAGCAAGAGAAGGAGAGAACAAATTAGGAATCCTCACTTTTCATGAGCAAGAGGTGAATGAAATTACTTGGAAGAACTTGAACTTTTATTATGTTATGTAGCAGTTGGCAAACATTCAAGTCCAGAACCCCCACTTTTGATTCAAAAATGTGAAAACTTTGCACAGAATGCCAAATCTTAAACCAAAAGGCCAAGCCTAAGCCTAACGACATTTACAAACTATCAAAGATGCTCGATGAAAGCTTAATTAACACAAATGAAGTTGATGCAAATGTACAGATTCAAAGAGGAAGAAGCTAAGCAGCGCCATTAGGAGGAAGAAGATCTAACCTGCGAATGTTGCCATTAGTAGTAAGAAGACCGAACCTTGCGGAGGCGCCAATCGCTTCTATGGGGAGGAAGAAGCCAAGCAGCGCCATTAGGAGAAAGAATACCTAACCTGCGAATGTTGCCATTAGGAGTAAGAAGACCGAACCTTGCGGCGGCGTCAATCGCTGATATGGGGAGGAAGAAGCCAAGCAACGCCATTAGGAGGAAGAAGACCTAACCTGCGGAGGCCCCCATTTCTGCGATCAGGAGGAAGAAGCCAAAAATGCGGAAGACCTAAGCCGGGAAGAAGGCGTATGGGCTCTCGCGATTGGGTGGAAGGTGTATCGCGATTTTGAGGTTGTCAATAGTGTAGGAAACGATTAAAGATATATTTATTAAGCCTCAATCCGGAAAAAGGACCAAAATACCCCCAAATTAACTCAACAAAACAGTTTTTATGAGGACATTTTTGTATTAAAATGTTACCCAATGTTACACCACCCCCTCATTAGGTCCTCCTCTTATAGTATAAAGATATAAGTAACAATTACTGGTGCAATTAGTATTGTTAAATAGCAACTTTGGCGATCACATCTTGCTTTTAGGGTTTAGGGTATGATGACAATTTGACATGTGAAGTGCAGAGACCATCAAGAGTTGGAGTAATGGAGATGCACTAAATAAAATGTTAGATGCAATGTGGTTGCAAGAGCTTAAAATTTTGTAATAAATATTGAGGATAAAGATGATAGGTTTGAGTCTACAGGAGAAGATATAAGAAAGCTAAATATGGAATATTGGAGAAAAGAGCATGCAAGATGATTAAGATATAACATGCTAGTGAAAAGGTTAGATTACCTGTAGATTATGCGTACTACAAACAAGTATATTAGCTATTGAAGTTAAGTGAACACATTTTTTGGGCAGATAACTTATTTTGCAAGATTTTGGAATTATGAGTTCAATGAAACTTGACAATTTATTAGTTTACCTGACATTATTTGATGATCAATGTCATTTAATCCTCTTAATTTTCATGATTAAGAATACTTTTATTAAATGGAATATGATTAATAATTCTTTTATTAAATGGAGTAATTATTTGTATTGCAGCACCTCACTTTACTTGGGAGAGCGCCATTTCCTTCCATCATTAGGTAACTTAGAACTTCTTCAGTGCGCCTAGCTCTTTTGAAAGCATTGTGAGCAAAAGCAGTTTTTTGAGTATTTGTTTGTTTCATGTTATTGTATATTACTGCTGATTTCAGAAACATTTGGTCTGGAATTTGGGAATTGCGGTTACAATAAATTTCTATGTATGCTTTTTTGAGAACTTATATGTCATATTCAGTGAAAATTCTGAGTATATCCATATTTCTTGGTCGTTAATGAAAAATATTCACCTATTTATCTTTTATACCCGATAATTATTAACTTCTATCTCTTTTTGTGTAGGTATTTCTTGTTTCTGACAAGGTGATAAAGATTTTTGTTGAGGGAGGTCTGGGTTCTTCCCTTCATTGCCTTGGTACGGAGGTAATACTACCTCTTATGATATTTTTCCCACTATTTGTTTGATTTCTCTCTTCTACAAATGGAACTTTCTCATTTCTACAGCTTGAGTTCTACAGTCTGCTTGCCAAATCCAAGTCTGCTCTGATGAATCATGTTCCAGAGGTCATAGCAAGTGGTCTTGTGGTTGTTGACGAAAGTGGCTATAGTGCATTTCCATGGGATGGAAGAGGAGTCCCTGACATTATTGCTAACTGCTCTCTTGTTAATGATGACAACACAACACATGAATTTCCTTTTGGATTATGGAACAAGAAGAAATTTGAGTTAAAAAATCATGGAGTTAATATGTGCAACAAAATATGGCCTTACATAGTATGTAGACGATGCAAAGGAGATATTTTTACTAATTTGTAAGTGTTATTTTCTGTAAAATAAATGATTTTTGTAATGTAAAGGGTCTATATGAGATCAATCTGAGTTGTAATGTTCTAACATCAGGTGTCTGCTGTATGCATATAAGGTCTTACTAAGCTTATTGTCAATATTCCTTTTCATTTGCAGGAGAGATTTGTTGTCCAAGACTGAAGCATTAAATTTAGCTTCATTCCTAGGAGAACAGCTCCGCAATCTTCATCTTTTACCTTTACCAAACATTGAAACTGACGTCAGGGATATATCTTTGGGAAGACCAATGCAAGATGAGTCAGTTGGACACTGCAAGTTGCATACAAATACTACTTTGATGGATGTAGATTTAAAGGTTTTGGTAGTTCTCGAGAATGGCAGTTTGTGATTGATGAATTGAATAGAAGGAAGAATAATATAAAAGCTCAATTAGCACAATGGTATGTGTTCTTGCTGGGTAGCAAGAAGTTGTATTGCCTTCTCTTTCTTTTGCATTATTCCTCTCTGTTTTTGGAAAATTTTATGTTCTTGCTATTTTAAAATGTGATTTCTAAACCAGTGTTCCTCAAGCATGTTTACATACTAATGCCCATATAGGTAGGAAAGTAAATTTTTACCCTCTTAGGTATCAAACCTTTGAACATCATGCGATAGCCAGGATGACTTTTTTAATAACTCTTTCATTTATGTTTGAAGTACATCCTTATGGTGAGTTTTGAATCCTTATTTTTCCTTGGGTGCTTAGCTAAGCTTTGCGAGACCAATTTACAAAGTAGAAAAGGACCGAACATGTAAAGAGGAATAAAAAATGGAGATCGCTTTGCTTAAAAGCTCTCAATACCTTACTGAAATTTGGAATTTCTAACCGAAGCAAATTGAACCTCTTATGCAATGGTTCTCCCTCCTTATTTAAATTCTCCCAATGAATCTGTAGGAGGATGTACATCATACCCCATACTGGTACAAGCTTAAAAGCATTTATTTTTTCAAGGGAGTTATCATCCGGCGTGTTTTGTCAAGTTTCCCTGCTATTAGGATGAATTTTGTTTGCAAATCACCGCTACCTGTCTTCCTGGAGATGTCTTAGTTATCATGTTGAGTGGTTGTTTAATGTAAGAGGTCAACAAGAAGGGTACCTGATGAGGATCACGACACACATAGGCCTACACGATGATCGGAGTTGTCCATTTTGTGCGGATCGACGATTCATAATTTTTAGTTATTTTTTTTTATTTTCATGTATTTTGAGGGTTGTTGATGCAGGACATGCGTCACACCAGTCTGACACCCTGGCATCACCACCAAGGGGCCCACCCTGGCATCACCACCAAGGCGGCTTTCATCAGGGCTACAATCCGTACACCCCAACTAGGTCTTTAAGTCCCATCACTAGGAAACTGTAGGTTGTTGAAGCCCGGAATTGAACACTCGTCCTCTTAGATAAGAGGCTCTTACCAGCGCTCTCATCACCAACTGAGCTGGTGAGTGTACAACCCCGTATTCGCAGGTTTTTGGTTTTAAGCTTTTGGAGTGGTTTGAGCTCTTGGTGGCCAATTTAGGCCTAGCCCTCGGAATATACTAGTAGGGGGAGGAAAAATCTGCCTCCCCCCAGTGGCCCCTTTTTTGGGGGGAGCGAGTGCGACAGGTTGGCTGGGGCGAGACCGGCCCGGGGCTGGGCTCTCGCCCCGCCCCGCGGGTTGGCGTTGGCGGGGCGAGACCGGCCTGGGGCTCTCGCCCAGCCCCGCGGGTTGGCGGGGGCGAGACCGGCCCGGGGCGGGCTCTCGCCCCGCCCCGCGGGTTGGCGGGGGCGAGACCGGCCCGGGGCCGGGTTCTCCCCCTGCTCGTCTCGGGTGCCCGGGGAGATGAGGGGTTTGGCTCCCCCCATCCTTGGCCCCATCTTGGTCATGCTTTTACCGTTGTACCCTCGGGGTGAAATTACCTCTTTGCCCCCCGACGTGGCTGTTTTCTATTGGCCTAAAGCCTTTTGGCCCCAGGGGTATTTTGTGGCATTTTTGTCCATGGGGTTGGAAAAACTATAAATAGACCCTTAGGGGTGCTTTGGAGAGGATCACTTCTTCACTCTCTCTTCATCCTTCAACGCACCCTAGCTCAAGCATTGGCTATGGAGGGGGAACCTCAAAGGTCTTCCGGATGTGAGGTGGGACCTCCGCGCTAGAGCCGAGGGTCTGTTTCTAGCTTCTTGATCTTTTGGTCCGTGACGCTCTCCTGAGTGTAGTAGGTGCGAGGTCACCCCTTTCTAGGGACCCCGAACTCCACAGATGTCATTTTTGGCTTCAACACTTTTGGTGCGGTGAGCGTGGAGAGTGACCAACACAGAAGATCTCGGGAGAGTGCCATGACTGGAGGTCAGGGAGGTAGTGATGATCTCGGCGAGCTCCCCATCCCAGGACCCTTTGTAGGGAGGCAAGAGTTCATGACCTCCATCCAAGGCATCATGAAGATGCTGCGAAGTATTGCTCCTCAGGGAGGCAGCTCCACCCCGACCCCCCAGGAGCTAGCTCCCCCCCTCTCGACGAGATGACCCCAGCGGGGGGAGAAGGAAGTGCACCAGGAAGAAGGTCAGGGAAGGAGAGGATGGGAGATGGGGTCGAGCGAGACCTCACCGGCCGGGAATTGTTCTCCAGCCCGGCGAGTGCCGGCCTTCCAGGCGAGCAGGTCGCGCGAGTGGAGGTGGCGAGACCACCCCTTAGGGGGTCACCCTTCAACGAGCTGATCATCTCAGCTCCCGTTCCCGAGGGGTTTAGAGAGCCAGACATGGCTTACTATACCGGGAAGGATGACCACGTCTAGCATCTGCAGTGGTTTGAGAATGCCGTCTCCATTAGACCGATGACGGATGCCTTCAAGTGTCGCCTCTTTGCGATCACGTTGAAGGAGAAGGCAAGGGACTGATTTCATCAACTCCCTCCGAGGTCGATCTATGAGTTCAAGGACTTGAGTCGGAGCTTTCAGTTCCGCTTCTCCACGTCCAAGAAGAGGAAGAGGAGTCCCGAGTCCATCTTCCTGATAAGGCAGGGGGCCGAGGAGTCGCTGGCCCGTTACGTTGACAGGTTCCAAGAGGAGATCCTGGAGGTCCAGGAGATGCCGGGGTATGCCCTCCAGATGACGTTCACGGTGGGGTTGCGCGAGGGGTTCTTCAAAATGAGCCTGACTCGAAAGGCCCCCCTTTCCTTTGAGGAGCTGATGGAAAGGGCGGCCGAGGAGATAGCCATGGAGGCGGCCAACCCGGCATTTGTCAAGAAGTTGACAAAGCTAACAGAGATGGAGTCAAAGGAGCAAGGTGGCTCGAGCCCTCAGGAAGGAAGAAGGAGAGAGGTGAGGAGAGCTCAGGAGGGTCCAGAACCAGGTTGGAGGCAGCAGGGAGGACCCGTTCAGGGTCCAGGAAGAGGTTACGTCCAAGATGGGGGGAACTTCCATGGGGGCCAAGGGAGGTTCAACTTCCAGAGGCAAGCCCCAAGACAGCTCTTACCCCCGCCGCAGCAAGCCTTGACGATAGGAGGAGGAAGAGGTAACAGGAGAGAACGCCCAGCCCGTCGAAGGAGGGGAGGAGCGCTACCGTACTGTGACTTCCACCAGGTGGAGGGGCACGCCACAGCTACCTGCCCCGAGTTCCTGGAAGTGAGGGGGCGAGAGGCCCTGCCCAGCCACAGCCGCCAGTGCGGGTTGAAGAGGTTCTGCCCAGAGAAGGGGGGGATGACGTGTGTGAGGACCGGGTCGATGTCGAACCCTGAGGTGGTATAACTGTGATCCATGGTAGAGTAGGGATCGAAGCCACTCGGAAGGCGAGCCTTCATGTGACGTACCGACGGAGCGTCGCCTCGACGTCCCAGACCCCGCCCCAGGAGGAGAAGATCACCTTCTCGGCGAAGGACCTGCCGGATCATGAGGATCCGTTTTGCGATGCGCTGGTCATCCAGACGGCCATCGAGGGCTACACCGTCTCCCGGATCTTGGTTGACAACGGAAGCTCCGTCAACGTCGTTTTCAAGAAGGCGTTTGACGAGATGAAGGTAGAGCCAAGGAGGGTGTTGGCCTCGGACGGACCCCTGTTCGGATTCTCAGGGGAGAGGAAGGAGGTAGAGGGTGGAGTCGGACTCCAAGTAAAATTGGGAGGGACTTCAAGGAACTGCCGGTTCGTCATTGTTGACGCTCCAAGCAGCTACAACGCCATCTTCGGAAGGCCCCTCATCAGCGCCTTCCGTTGCGTGCCGTCTTCTTTCCACCAATGCCTCAAGTTCAGCTTGGGAGGGATCCAGGTCAGAGTCTAGGGAGACTCCAGGATGACAAGGCAGTGTTACGTCACGACCGTCAACACCATCTCTTGGTTGGCCAGGGCGGAGGAGATGGAGAGGATCATGGAAAACCTGAGCAAGATGGAGGTCTCCGAGGGGAGGGATGACGACCATCAGGCCCAGACCCCCTGAGGAAGCCTCGCCCCGGCAGAGTCCTGCATGTTTCTTATGTTGTAGTGAGTCCAACCCCCGACCAACTGAGTCGGGGGGGTCATGTAACCCATCTTTTTTTGCCCATTTGAGGATGTTGGATTTGGTAGAGTTCAAGTGACACACCTGGTTTCCCACCCCCGAGAGGATCTCCTCGGCCAGGCTCCCACTAGCTGGTTGGGTCGAATGTGCCTCGGGGAGAGCAAGCCCCACCCCCGAGAGGATCTCCTCAGCCAGGCTCCCACTAGCTGGTTGGGTCGAATGTGCCTCGGGGAGATCAAGTTCTCACCCCCGAGAGGATCTCCTCAGCCAGGCTCCCACTAGCTGGTTGAGTCGAATGTGCCTCGTGGAGAGCAAGCCCCACCCCCGAGAGGATCTCCTCAGCCAGCTCCCACTAGCTGGTTGGGTCGAATGTGGCTCGGGGAGATCAAGTTCCCACCCCCGAGAGGATCTCCTCAGCCAGGCTCCCACTAGCTGGTTGGGTCGAATGTGCCTCGGGGAGATCAAGTTCCCACCCCCGAGAGGATCTCCTCAGCCAAGCTCCCACTAGCTGGTTTGGTCGAATGTGCCTCGGGGAGATCAAGTTCCCACCCCCGAGAGGATCTCCTCAGCCAGGCTCCCACTAGCTGGTTGGGTCGAATGTGCCTCGGGGAGAGCAAGCCCCACCCCCGAGAGGATCTCCTCAGCCAGGCTCCCACTAGCTGGTTGGGTCGAATGTGCCTCGGGAGAGAGTAAGCCCACCCCCGAGAGGATCTCCTCAGCCAGGCTCCCACTAGCTGGTTGGGTCGAATGTGCCTCGGGGAGGATCAAGTGCCACCTCGGGGAGATCAAGTTCCCACCCCCGAGAGGATCTCCTCAGCCAGGCTCCCACTAGCTGGTTGGGTCGAATGTGCCTCGGGGGAGTAAGTTCCTTTTTTGCTCCCGAGACGGCCCCTCAGCTCCAGGCTCCCACTAGCTGGGCTGGTTGGGTGAATGGCCGGGGAGAGTGCCTCGGTGGTAGTTCCCACCCCGAGGATCTCCTCAGCCAGGCTCCCAAGTGTTTTGGGTCGAATTGACCCGGAGGGGAGTAAATCCACCCCGGATCTCCTCCCAGAGCTCCCACTAGCTGGTTGGGTCATAAGCCTCGGGGCGAACCCCCCGGGGGGGAGTAAGTTCCTTTTTGCCCGAGGGGCTCGCCAGCCCAGGCTCTCACTAGCTGGGCAGGGCTGGTGACCCTTCCGTGGAAGCCAAGTGTTTTTTACCCGGAGGGGGTCTCGCCACCCAGGCTCCCATAGCTGGCATGACAGGTTGACCCCTCCGGGGGGTGAAGTGTTTTTTACCCGGAGGGGTCTCGCCACCCAAGCTCCCATAGCTGGCATGACAGGTTGACCCCTCCGGGGGTGAAGTGTTTTTTACCCGGAGGGGGTCTCGCCACCCAAGCTCCTATAGCTGGCATGGCAGGTTGACCCCTCCGGGGGGTGAAGTGTTTTTTACCCGGAGGGAGTCTCGCCACCCAGGCTCCCATAGCTGGCATGGCAGGTTGACCCCTCCGGGGGTGAAGTGTTTTTTACCCGGAGGGGGTCTCGCCACACAGGCTCCCATAGCTGGCATGACAGGTTGACCCCTCCGGGGGTGAAGTGTTTTTTACCCGGAGGGGTCTTGCCACCCAGGCTCTCATAGCTGGCATGACAGGTTGACCCCTCCGGGGGGTGAAGTATTTTTTACCCGGAGGGGGTCTCGTCACCCAGGCTCCTATCAGCTGGCATGACAGGTTGACTCCCCGGAGGTGACGCGCAAGAAAATTTTTTTACCCGGAATACGTTCGTCACCCGTTTCTTCCATCGAGCTTGTGCCAACCTCGAAAAGAGCAGGGATTGTGTACAACCCGTATTCGCAGGTTTTTGGTTTTAAGCTTTTGGAGTGGTTTGAGCTCTTGGTGGCCAATTTAGGCATAGCCCTCGGAATATACTAGTAGGGGGAGGAAAAATCTGTCTCCCCCCAGTAGCCCCTTTTTTGGGGGGAGCGGGTGCGACAGGTTGGCGGGGGCGAGACCGGCCCGGGGCTGGGCTCTCGCCCCGCCCCGCGGGTTGGCGGGGGCGAGACCGGCCCGGGGCCGGGCTCTCGCCCCGCCCCGCGGTTGGCGGGGGCGAGACCGGCTCTCGCCCCCGCCTCGCGGCTTGGGGCGGGGGGGGGGGGGAGACCGGCCAGGGGCCGGGTTCTCCCCCTGCTCGTCTCGGGTGCCCGGGGAGATGAGGGGTTTGGCTCCCCCCCATCCTTGGCCCCATCTTGGCCATGCTTTTACCATTGTACTCTCGGGGTGAAATTACCTCTTTGCCCCCCGACGTGGCTGTTTTCTATTGGCCCAAAGCCTTTTGGCCCCAGGGGTATTTCTGGCATTTTGGTTCATGGGGTTGGAAAAACTATAAATAGACCCTTAGGGTTGCTTTGGAGAGGATCACTTCTTCACGCTCTCTTCATCCTTCAAGGCACCCTAGCTCAAAGCATTGGCTAGGGAGGGGGAGGCCTCAAAGGTCTTCCTGGAGTGTGAGGTGGGACCTCCGCGCTAGAGCCGAGGGTCTGTTTCTAGCTTCTTGATCATTTGGTCCGTGACGTTCTCCTGAGTGTAGTAGGTGCGAGGTCACCCCTTTCTTGGGACCCCGAACTCCACAGAGGTCATTTTTGGCTTCAACAGTGAGAGCCTCTTATTCACCAAATCAGTTGGTGATGAGAGTGCTGACGAGAATCTCTTATCTAGGAGGTCGGGTGTTCGATCCCGGGACTCCACAACCTACCGTTTTCTGGCGATGGGACTCGGCGAGCTGGTTGGGGTGTACGGGATGCAACTCTGAGAAAGCCGTTTTGGTGGTGATGCTAGGGTGGGCTCCTTGGTGGTGATGTCAGGGTGGCAGGCAGGTGCGACGCCTGTTCTGCATCAACCGTCATGATTGAGGAATCATGACCGTCCACAATGACCCCTTGGTCTATAAATAGGGATAGAATGTTCATTTAGAGGTTATTGAAAGTTTGAGTTAAAATTCTCCTTTTGGTCACCCGGGCCAAAGCCAGAAATCCAACTGTGAAGATTTGAAGTTGCCACTTCTCTCCCCTCTCCATCTAACCGACGACCCCATCTCCATCCTCCTTACCCGCCTCCCTCCTATCCCTTCACCACCAAACGGGTCAGCCTCCCTTCTCTCCCTCCACCATTTAAGGGCTGGCCACCACTCGCTCTCCCAACCTCCACCATCCACCTTCACTTTGCCTCCACAAAACTCCTCCCCCACCTGATTTCCATCAATTTTTCAGTTTTCTGACGATCACCATAAACCATCTTCGGCCACCTCCCTCAAGCCACCCCAATTTCTCAAAACTTCACCACCACCACCACTACCAAACTTCACTCTTAGCCTTCCATTCCCCCGCTCCCCCGCGTTTTCCACTCCCCAGTGACGCCATTTCCCCCCATTACCTCCAAACCGAGCCCCCTTCTCACTCCCATTACTCAGTCCCAGCGTCTCCACTCCTCCAGACCCTTTTGAGCTGTCTCGGCCCTGTTCAGGAAGGCAACATCCAGTTGCCAACCTTCTGGAAATACCCTACAGGCACTCAGATCCAGTCCAGGAATGGTCAGCACTGCTTACAGCGCTGAAATCAACTCCCAGCTGGCGGTTCCTCTGCTTGCCAGTCCTCCCCAGCCTTCCTGAACTCCATCCAGCTTTTGAAATTGCATTTCCACCCAACAACTGTCCTCTCCCACCCTCCATCCTCAGTTTTCATCCTCCTCAGACCTTTCTGGACCCCAACAGCAGGCCTGCACCTAAAATCCCCTAGCTTTTCCCTGCTGCCAGGACCTGTCTAGCAACCTTTCAGGGTTTTCCACACTGCAGGCAGCCCCTCCAGCCACCACCACCTCCTATCAGCCTCCGTCCAGCCCCCACCCCATCCCCATCCCACTCCTCCCAGCAGCTGTCCCTGCTCACCCAGCCCTTGCAGCAGCTCCATGTAGCAATCAGAGATCCTCCGGAGGCCCTATTCCAGGCCGCGATAACTTCCGGGATATCCTCTAAACCTTCTATCCCGTGATTGTTGTGAGTTATTACTTGGTTGTTATTTTCTGTGTTGAATCTTATGTGAATTTAATGTTATGGAAAATATTAATTTGTAAAGTTTGTGCTAATATGATTCCTGTGACTTGCGGGGCTGTGTTCGTTTGAGCATTTGTTTTCTAGCACTCTTCCATGTGTATTATTTTATTTGTTCCCTTAATAAAGATTACTACTTGATTGTGATTGTGTTGTCATATTATTTATAATTTGAATTGTTGCAAATATGGTCACCCGATTCATGTCAAATTCTTTCAAACATATATATAGTTGACCTATATTTTTTTTCACAACCGTCCTGCATCAGGTCTATCTATATGTTTATATTTACTAGAATTGTTTATCTATTTTTCAGGGGTGATCCTATTCCAGAATTTTTAATAGATAAAGTCGAAAAATATTTACCAAATGATCTTTCAAGCTTGCTTGACACAATGAAGGTAAGTTTCTGATTTTAAGATTAACTTTTTAAGTCTGCTGATCAAATTAAGAAATAATTTCAATCTTCGTGCTGCAGGAGGATGACGGTTGCTTTAAGTGCATTAGATCTCCAACTTGGATACATTCAGATATTATGGATGATAATATTCACATGAAGAAGTGTTCTCCTGATGACTTGTTGCATGATACTTGTGATCAGGCCGACGGAGGTTCGACAATGAATGGTCTTAATGATCCTTCTGATAGGAAAGTTGTTAATTGGACTCTGGATACTTGTAATGGAGAAACAAATTTGAGGAGATGGTGCCCTTCTCATCTTCTGGATTTCAGCAATCTATCAGTAGGTTTGTCTCTTAGTTACCCTTTCTCATTGTTCCTATACTCTGATTCATATACGAATATGTTAACAGTGGAAAGTGATTAACATGCTAAAACTGGTCGTGCTTTACGCATCTATAAGCAAAGGAAAAACACGTTTTAAAACTTATTTTTCAGGTTTAAATGTTATTTTATATTCCTTTCCTTTTGTTTTCTTATTGATTGTATAATCATGCTTAGATGCCTTTTGAATTGTAGTTAAAAATTTGAGTCATCTTGTTCATTTCCAAGCCCAATGGTTTAATTAAACAATAAGCTCTGATGAAAACCTTACTTAATGATTATAAAGATATAAACGGAAGAGAAAAAAAGAAAAAATAAAATAAAGTAAAATATATTAGGAAAATATAAAAGAGGAGAAAATTAAGTATAAAGATGTTAAAAAACAAAAAAAAAACAAAATAAGTTAGAAAAATATGAGAGGGTGAGAAAAGTAAAATAAAGTAAAACATAAAAATATTTTGCAGAGGAAATCGTCCGTCGAGTGAAGTTACTCTTGTCCTCAGACATTGTGCAAGAAAAATACTTGCAACAACTGAGAATACTATGAGCTGGTCAAATATTGTGCACCTGCGATAACTGAGAATACTGTCGAGCTTGATAGATATTGCACACGGGTTACCCTGTGTCCATTCCACTGGTGACATAAAATATAGAAGCAAAGAATGCACCAAAGAAACAATTATGTTAGAACTAATTGAATATTCTTGTTTTATTTCTCCTCGTGTATTACCCTATATATATAGAGGGATCTTATTATTCAAGGCAATGAAATTATTTCTCACTGTTTGACATGGTATCAGAGCAACCCCTGTTACGCCCTAGTTGCTCGCTCGTCTCTCCCTCCGCTCGATCCTGCAGCCCAACAACCCCGTCGTGGCCTCTCACCTCCCTTCTCTCCCTCCACCTCCCTTATCTCCTCGCAGCCCCGCTTCCCTCTGACGCCGTCAGCAGCGCTGAGCGTGGCGTAGTTCGCCGATCGGCGCACGGGCCGGTCGGCGCCCTGGATGGCCGCTCACTCGACAACCGTCTGATGTGCCCTGTTTTTCTCAGAAAAGTTTCGCTATTCCTTCCTCTACCTCTTACTAGGGGGATCAATTAATGGCTTCACTAGATCTCCATATATCGTTGATCTTGGGTTCTACCTCTCCCTTTGCTTTCTCTCATGAAAATGACTCTACCTTCTCCATCAAGCTTCCTTTGACTTCAACACTCAAGGATCTGTTGCTCTAGGATCCCAAGTGGTCCTATTGATGGTGTCTGATATATTTTTCGGCATTGCCATTTTTCTAGCAATCTTCTGGAGGCTATTTTTTGACCTAATTCAAAATTCTTCGGCGTTTCTTTGTTCTCTGATTTTATTATGTCTGACGTGGTTGGGCATGATAATACGACGTCTCAGATTATCACGATTTGTCTTGATACAACAAATTACCTATTATGATCTCGATCTATTGTCTTGGACCCTTAAGAGTCTTAGTTTGCTTGGGTACGTTAACGAGTTTATTAAGGAGACAGACAAGACTGCATCTACGTGGGCTCAATGAGAATCAAAGAACTCTTTGATTATGTAATGGTTGACTAATTCCATGCAAGAGGCTATTGCATGGAATTAACTATTCTTAGATACCGCTACAGATATTTGAAGTTGTGCTGAATCTACCTATTTCTGGAAAGGAAACACTGCTCAGATATTTCAGCTACGAAGGAAGTTTTTTCTCCTTTGATAGGGTGATCGACCACCGTCCGCCTATTATTTGAAGTTCACTCAGCTATATCAGGAGTATGACCATTTTGCCTTCCCTGACCTTGTCTGCACTGATGATGCTATCCTTGTTCGAGCTCATGAAGATCAGAATGAGGTGTTTGAGTTTCTACATAGTTTACACCGGGACTTTGATCAGATTATTGTTCTGATCCTAGGTCGCATTCCAGTCCCTTCGTTGTCAGAGACCTATAGTATTGTCCAACAGAAATATGATCGTCGTCAGTCTTGAAGTTCAGAGGTTATTTCTAGTGGTTTTGCTCTTACAACTTCTCATCCTGGAGGCACCAATCCTCTGGACTTTAAACCCAGGCCCACGGGCAAAGATCACTTGATGTGTGATTATTGTGGTCGGAGTCGGCATACTCGCGACACTTGCTTCAAATTGCATGGGCTCCCTCCATCGAGAGGTGGAATGGCTCCTCATGCGGGCCGTGGTGGATGTGGTCGTGGCCGCTCCATTTCAGCTCTCCTCGTTCTGCTCACCTGACTGAGTTCATTGCGGATAGTACCTCCAGTGGCCAGATATTTGAGCCTCTGTCTCTATATGTGGCCTTTTATACTGATAAGATGATGACCCTCCGTTGCATGATACAGGGGTTATTTTCGGAGCTCACTTCTGGTCCATCCACGTTCTTTGCTCATTCAAGTACTCCAAGCGCTCACTCTGCTGTTGTACTGTCTGACACTCATTGGATCATTGATTCTGGAGTCACAAATCATATGATTGGGCCATTGTCAGGTTTTGTTTTCTCTTCACCATTGTATGACAGAGATAATATAAGCATTGTTGATGGAACCCTTCCCTTTATTGTAGGAAAAGACTCTATCACTTGTTCTTCTCTTATCTTGGCTTCTGTCTTTCGTGTTCCTTCTTTTACTCGCAATCTCTTATCTGTTAGTCATATTACAAACTCCATGAACTGCTCCGTCACTTTCTTTCCTTCTTACTGTGTCTTTCAGGACCTCCAAACGAATAAGATGATTGACTATGGTAGGATGCGTGATGGATTGTACGTGTTTGATGTTGCTGTTACTCAGACCTTTCATGCTCACCAACTTCCTCAACTGGATATAGTTCGTGTACAAAAAGCCCGATCGGGCCGGACCGGGCCGGACCGGGCCCGGTCTCCTGTGAAACCGGGCTCGAGCTCCCTCCAAAAGAGGGGGACCTTCAGGCCGGGCCGGGCCCGGGCCGTCCTGAATTCAAAAAGGCGGGATAAAATCCCGCCTAAATTGGCGGGATTTTATCCCGCCGCCCGCCTAATCATAGGCGGGATTAATCCCGCCTGATCAGATCAGGCGGGAGTTAATCCCTCCGGATCTCCCGCCTGATCTGATCAGGCGGGTTTGGATCAGGCGGGATTGGGATTAATCCCGCCTGATCAGGCGGGATTAATCCCGCCTGGCGCCTGGCGGGATTAAAATCCTGCCAGGCTTTCGCCTAGCCCGGTGCCGGGCTCAGGCTAGCCCGGCGCCCGGGCTTTGCCCGGCCCGACCCGGGCCGGCACCGGGCCGGGCAGCCGGCCAAAATGTGGGCCCGGTAAGGGCCCCAACCCCGGCCCTGGCCCGGGCCGGGCTTTTCCCGGGCCGGGCCTAGCCGGGCTTTTTGCCCACGACTAGCTGGATACCTTGGCATCATCGCTTGGGCCATCCCTTTATTTTTGCCATGCTGACGTTTTTTTTCTAGTTTTTCATCTTCTGTTTTTAAAACTTTTATGTGAGATGTTTATGAACTTGCTAAATATAAACGTGTCTCTTTCAATCTTGTGTCTATGTCTTTTGTTGTACATTTTCATACTATTTATAGTGATGTATGAGGCCCTTGTCCTGTTGCTTCGATCTCTCGTTATCATTGGTTTGCTTCTTTCATTGATTATTTTTTTTTAACCAAGCGGGTTTATTTGATGCATAGTAAAAGTGAAGTGTTCAATCTTTTCCAAAAATTTCATAAAATGATTTCTACTCAAGTTGGTGTCACCATTAAAATTCTTCGTAGTGATAATGATCGTGAATATATGGATACCAAATTTGAAAACTATTTGAACGAAAAAATCGTTATCTTGTAGTGACGCAATGCTTGTTATTTACGATTTCTCTTCCAAAATACTATTGGGGCAATGCCCTTCTTACTGCGGCTTGCCTCATCAATCGTATGTCGTCCCATCATTTGGACAATCACACTCCTCTTCATACTCTAGGTATCCCTCCTACTACTCTTATACCCCTGTGTTTGGATGTTTATATTTTGTTCATATTCATAACCTTATTCGAACAAAATTTTATCCTCGTGTCATTCGTTGTGTGTTCATTTGTTATTCTCTTACACATAAATGGTACAAATGTTATCATCCTCCTAGCAGGAAAATATTTGTCTCAATGGATGTTACTTTTCATGAAAGTACCTTCTATTATGAGTCCTCACTTCATGGGGAGTCTTCATACTTGGAAGTGAGTGCTCCTACTCTTCCTCTTTCTATTCCTCCTCCACACATTACCACTCAGGGGAGAGTGCGGATATTCCCAATGATATTGCCAAAGAAAAGGAGTTGTAAGTGTACACTCGTGGAAACAAAAGATCAAACACTCAATTGCTTCCCATAATACCAGAGCTGCCACCAGATTTGTCTACAACATCCGTGGAGTTACCTATTACCCTCCGAAAAGGTATACACTCATCCGCTCAACATCTGTTTTCTAACTGTGTCATATTACTCTTTAACCTCTTCCTATAAAGCCTTCATCGCTTCTCTTTTTTGTGTGTTTGTTCCCGGTATATGGCAGGATGCATTTGGTCACTCAAAATGGGCAAAGACGATGATGGAGGAATTGCAGGCTCTAGAAAAGAACCATACATGGGACTTGGTCGATCTCCCTCCTGACAGGAAGACGGTTGATTGTCAATGGATTTTTACAGTAAAGCAAAACTCTAAAGGTATTGTGGAGAGATTCAAGGCACGATTGGTGGCAAAGACTACACCCAAACTCATGGTATTGACTACCAAGAGACATTTGCTCTCGTGGCTAAAATGAATACAATAAGAGTCATATTATCATATGCCACCTGTAAAGGGTGGGACCTTCAACAACTAGATGTAAATATTGATTTCCATCGCAGCGAGTTAGAAGAGGGAGTCTATATGTCGATGCGTCCAGGTCTTATCCTTATTGGCTCTGAAGGGAGAGCTTGGTTTGGGAGACTTCATAAAGTCATGATTTCATTAGTGTATACCCAAAGTCATGCCGATCACACTCTATTTATCAAACAGAAAGAGATGAAAGTAGCTCTCCTGATTGTATATGTTGATGATATGTTTATTATTTGTGATGACATGAATGAAATTTGTTCCCCGAAACTCAAACTTGCTCGTGAATTTGAAGTGTAATACTTGGGTAAGTTAAGATATGAGATTGAGGTAGTAAGATCAAAATATGGTATTCATATTTCACAATGGAAGCATGCCCTTGATTTATTAAAACATACAAGAATGAGTGGTTGCGAGCCTGCTGATACTCCTATTGAAGTGAACCACAAACTTGGAGTTGATGATGGGGAGTTAGTGGAAGATATTTCTGGTTATCAGAAGCTGATATGTAAACTAATCTACATATCTCATACCCATCCTGACATTTCACATGCAATAGGAGTGGTAAGCCAATATATGCATTCCCCTAAAATCGTGCACAGAATTTTGAGGTATTTGAAGATCTTGCCTTGTAGGAGAATTCTATTCTATCTTAGTGATCACTTAAAAATTGAAATATATACTGATGCAGACTGGTTCAGATCAGTTAATGATAGGAGATCTACTACAAGATATTGTTCTTTTGTTGGGACTTATCTGTTCACTTGGAGAAACAAGAAACAACATATAGTGGCTCGCTCTAGTGCGAAGGCTGAGTTTAGAGCCATGACTCATGGTATTGTGAGGGGATGTGACTTCGTTCCCTCTTGAATGATATTAGTTTATTGGAAACCGACCCCTTCAATTTGTATTGTGACAATAAGGCTGCAATCAATATTGCTCAGAACCCTGTCCAGCATGACCGTACCAAGCACGTTGAAGTTGACCGACACTTATTAAAGAAAATATTATGAAAGTGATTGTATATACCCCTTTCATTCACTCAGAGGGACAACTTGCAGATTCTCACCAAGGTATTGAGTGAAAAAACATTTGCGTCTATTATTATCAAGTTGGGCATGAAGAACATTACATGTCCAATTTGAAGTGGAGTGCTAGAACTAATTGAATATTCTTGTTTTATTTCTCCTCATGTATTACCCTCTATATATAGAGAGGGCTTTTATTATTCCAGACAATAAAATTATTTCTCACGGTTTGACAAACTAGCAAGCCCAATGCTTTGAATTTTCAAACTCTTTGTAAAATCTGTTCTCTTTGTAAGCCACTTCCTCATAATTGCCATCAAATTGTCATCAATAAATTTATGGCTCTCGCCGACATCCACTGTAACCTCGCGACCCTCTCTGTCAGCCACACCTCCACCGACGTCATCTTTCTTGATGTTTCTGACCTCATACTTCCAATATCCATTGTGAACTCATGTGATGGGATCGACGAGGCCTTTTGGGGCACGAGTCTGGTCCTATTTTGTGGCTGATTTGTCACCTACCATATGTGACATCTCTCGATTGATGATACGAGCCCGTGGTTACGCCGGGAGCGACGTTCCATATTTATATGGATTTTTATTTATTTATTTGATGTATTGTTTATGGCGATCAGTCATCTATCACAAATGACCCATCTTAGCCGTCTACGATGGGTGCCCTAAGTAGGTTTAGTATATATATGAGGGTATGAGGCTAGTTTGACGGCTGTTGCATATATTGGAGAGGCTTTTGAATTTGACAATCTTGGCATGTTTGTGATTCACCATTTTCCCCTATTTTCTCCATGTTTTCCTTGTGTTTTCTATTGTTTGCTTTCATTTTCTACCGCATCACCCTAGTTCCATCCATCTGAATCCCTGATTTCGGATTCCTACAGCCACCAAATGATCTTCCATCCCCTTGCCTTCAATCCAGCCCGTATCCACTCAGATCTGACCTGGCTGAACCCTTTTTGGCTTCATCCAAGGCCTGCCAAACCCTCCTGCCATAGACACGGCCGGATACTACCTCCTCCAGCTCTCGAGCCCCCAAACGCCACCTCATGACCCCTCCAAATTGTGTCCTGATCCCTACAAACACCAACCCTTCAGGCCTTCACCCTCCCATTACAGCACCAACCCCATAAATCCTCCCCAGCAATGCCTAACCCCTCCCTATTTCTGCCCGAACCACATCTCCCAAACAACACCCCTAACCCATCTCCTCCACAAAGCAACCACCGACACTCACAAAGTCACTATTAGTTCTTCTGTAAACCGCTATCATCCCAATGATCACTGAATCTCTGCACCTTCACCCACTGCCCTCATATTTGTGAGCGTTTCCTATTTGGTTTCATTTTTTCTCTATTTTTGTATGGATTTTGGATATTTTTATGATTGTGCATGTTTGTTTTAGTAAGTTTTTCGTTCGTGACAAGTTTTGGACCTTTATCGTTTGCGCATATTGACTTTTGGCCCTCCAACAGAGGAAAGCCAAGCTGCTTGTTAAAACTATTTGCACATTGCTCGTGTTAATTGCTTATGGTTTAGACGTTATTTATTGTTTGCAAAACATCGTCGGATCACTCTTAGCACACACACATCATCTTAGGGTTTGATAAGATTTATCGGATGCCACACCTAAGGTAGCATTGCTAGACTCCACTTTCATAGCCTACCCTACGCGCGTCATCATGGCTCTCTCCACTTCTAACTCATGTTGAGACAATGAGACATAATCTATGCATATCACCATTAGCTTGCAAGGGAGTAGTACTATATATATTCTATTGTACGTATTATTCTATCATTAGCATAATGAGGAGAGTTTCTCATTTTATTTAGACATTTTTTTTTACATTGTTCTTATTTGTTCAGTTCATTAACTCATAACGTGATGCCACAAGCTGGTTTTGAAGTTCTTAAGCATAATTAATGCACCATTTTTCATTTCCTAGAAATTTAATTCTTTCGTATGTTATTAGGGGATCCATTATACGACTTGATTCCAATATACTTGGATGTTTTCCGCGGAGAAACCTGCCTTCTGAATAAGCTTCTGAAAAGTTACAAGCTTCCTCTCATTACGATTACTACGAATGATGCGCCCTCCGACAAACTGGCAGAAAATTATATGTGCAAGAGTCTTTCTTATCGGGCCACGTAAGCTATACCGCGGAGCTTTGAAATGTTATTATTATTAGGAATAATTACCGAGACTTCCCCTGGAAGTTAGCTCAATTACAGGTTGCACCCCTCTTACTTTTGAAATTACAAAAACCTTCTTTTGTGCATGGATGTTATGAAATGTACTCTTATAGATGAGGTTTTGGTAATTTCAAAGTAAGAGAGATGCAACCTCTAACTTAGCAAATTTAGAGGGGAGGTCCCGCTAAAAGACCCTTATTATTATAACAATATGCCATGTTTATGAATGATGGATATTTTTTGATGATTTTGTGCTTCTTCGCCTTGTTTTTCCTCCAGGTGCTATTGCATTTTACACGAGGACAATGTTCTTGGCGCCATTTTCAGTTTGTGGAAGGAACTGAGAGCGGCAAAATCCTGGGAAGAAGTGGAAGAGGCTGTGTGGGGAGAGTTGAATAGCTACCAACACTAACATGGAAGAAAAGAAACATTTCAACTAATTTGTGCATATATTTCTGGACCTTTCCATTCTTTCTGTAACCTTAAGGCTTTGTTTGGGGGGGGGGGGGACTTATTTTCACCGCATGAACCGGACCTTATGTGCTCGTAACTGCTTGACCGGCGAAAATAAGTCCCCCCCAAACAGAGCCTAAGATTGCGCAGATTTTGTACGATGAGATGCATTACACTGATCATACAACTGCTGATAGTTGCTGGGGAGCTGTTTTAAGTGCAGCTATCCAGCGGTTGTGCATAAACAGGATCTTTTGAGGGCCTTCTCTTGTTAAACAACTTGAAATAGTATGAGCAGCAGTTGTTTTCTGCAACTACAGAAGACTTTCAATCTCTAGTATTTCGAGAGGGAGCTATTTCATGCATGCTGCCCTGTGCACTAAATGCAGTTTTGCACTACAGCCTTTAGCTACGTGCCATCATTTTCAATTTTCATGATGTTTTATATATACTATTTAAAAAGGGAGTTATTTTGTGTGCACTAAATTACAATTTTGCCCTTCGGCCATGTGCCATCATTTTGATGATGTTTTATTTATACTGATTTAAAAAGGGAGTTATTTCATGTATATTGTGTGCACTAAATTTTTGTTTTGCTCTTCAGCCTTCAGTTAAGTGCCATCATTTTCATGATGTTTATCCATACTATTTAAGAAGCGGGTTATTTCATGTAAGCTATGTGCACTAAATTGCAGTTTTGCCATCCAGCCGTCAGCTATGTGCGACATTTTCATGATGTTTTTTTATCTATACTATTTAAAAGAGAGTTATTTCATGTCTTGTGCACTAAATTGCAGTTTTGCCCTCCAGCATGTTCTAGACCTTTCCCAATGTTGTCTTGCCAAAGCCTTGATTTATTACTAATGCTAAAAAGACTGATATTAGCACTGCAGTTTTGGCTATTAGCACTTTTGGCTATCTGCAATCATTATTTTTTTAAATTGGCTATCAACAAGCACGATAGCTATCCACACTCAAAAATTGAAAAAAAAGGAGCATAACACCATCGCCTGGAGGAGGAATGGATGCTTGAAAATCGCGGAATAGAGGAGCACCACCGCCAAGAGGAAGAGAAATCGCCGGATATGGAAAAGATAGTCTCCAGATAATGGAGGAGAATGCGCCGAAATAATGACGTCACTCGGGAAATGAAGGAGCACTTGCCGGATTTTGTGCCCTTCAGGCTGGACGGAAAGAGAGGAGGAAGGGTAGCCGGAGGAATCACGGTTTGGAGGGGAGACGGACGCACGAAAGATGCGAGTGTGAATAAGCAATAATTTTTGTGTAGTGCTTGTGTGAATAAGCAATAATTTTTGTGTAGTGCTTGTGTGAATAATTTTTGTGTGAATAAGCAATAATTTTTGGAATTCTAAAAGTCTAAAAAAACTCAAATTTTGAGTGTGAATAGTCAAAAGTGCGGTGCTAATATCAACGCCCTAAAAAAATCTGGTTATTGGTGCAATCATTCTAAAAAAATGTCAGTGAAGGTTAAAGACTTCTATATCCTCAACTCTTTTTGCCTTCTCCACCTTTCTTTGTAAGAATGGACATTGCTACCACATTTTATGAGTTTGTCAGCTCGACTCAAACTTGAGTTTAAGTTCATGGTTGTTTAGGTGAGCTAAGGTTTGGATCGTGTACTAAAGCTCAAATGAATTTGATTGCACCTCTAGTGATACAATGAAAATAAGCTTCTAAAAGAGAAATATGCAAAACATACATTTGGAACGAGGCAAAAAGCATAGAACGACTTATATTGTAGCATCCTAAATGCGATGAGGGTAGTTAGTGCTTCTGAAGGTGTAGTTCAGCTAAAATAGCTCATAGCAAGCTTTTAGGATGATAGATGGTTCATAAATGAATTGAATTGCATATCAAAATTGGAGGAAAAGTTTACGAGTTTAACTGTTTAAGTGACATTTTGATCCCTAAAAACCAAAGGAGTGGAGTTCCATTGTTAAACACCTTACTATAGAAGTTTGGCCCACCAAGCTCAATAAAATATCTTCATGTGACAAGGTTTGATTTTGATTAATAGTAGCTACTTCTTTAATTCATAGTCTAGTTTCCCGTGGATACCTTAAGAAGAATTCTAAGTATTTTTATAGATGCATTTGTTGAGTATAGGAGCTACTTCTTAAATTCATAATCTAGTTCCCCCATGCTTTGATTTCAATATTGTCTGCCTATTTTGTGCTTCCATATATTATTATTAACTAGACCCAACTCTCTTGGTTATGCCGCAGCCAGACCTCCTATAATGAGCGTACTTCAGTAGTAATTTATATTCACCTTTCTCCCAATCCCTTTCACCTTTTTCTAAGCAATGATGTTTTGCCTATAATAGGTAGATATGGTTATGAGAAATAGTTGACTCATTAAGCATGCGTTTTGTTACTGCGCTCGATGCATCCCGTGTGACCGTCAAGTTTGGAACGATTTTTACGTTGCCCCCAGCATGAGTATTTATAGGCGTAACCCTAAATCTCCGACGATTTTTTACGTTGCCCCTAGCAATCATGAGTACGGTGATTACTAAATGTTGTTCGTTTGGTGAAGTCTTTGCTCCAATGAGTTTGGACAAACACCACTGTCATGAATATGTGCTTGGCATAGCAACAATTATGATTGCCACAAAAAAAAGTTAATTTTAAACATAAAAATTAAAAAAATTCATTCGATAAGGTATTCATGATCGTCATTTCGTTATCACCACGTTCACGACCTTCACCGTGGTGCCAAATGGATCCTAAATCTGGGCTCTCTAAGGGTCTGTCTAAGAGGGCGGCGACATTCTGGTGAGCTAGCTAACGCAACCAGCGATGCCCACTAATGACTCCTAGCTGGGTTTAGAGACGGACTTTTTTCTCTTTTCGCAGGGGCGGCGAGTGAAAACGCCAAAGAAAGATGGAAAAACAAATGCCAATTGAATTGGTGCGCAAACGCTGCCCCAAAAGGATAAATTTTTACGTACAAGACTCACAAATGTAAACCATGCGGCTGAAATCCTGTCAATCAGATTTGTTATCCGATTGTCAACAAAAAGCGATGCCCGATAGAATTTCCAGTCAGATTTTAACAAAGCCCGATGTCTTGCCAGATATGATTTTTAAAATATTTTTTATGCATAAGTAAATTTTAAAATATTTATAAAATATTCTAATTAATATTTTATAATTATTTAAAAAAACAATAATTATCTTTGTCTAAAAATTCATTTAAAAAATTTTACCGCACGATCTCTATTTACAAGTCATCTTTCTCAAAATTTCACATGACCATAAATGACACTTTCAACATCGAATATTTAAAATTGGCATTATATACCCCACAATTACCTATTTTTGGCGATTTACGCTCCCAGACCAAAATTTCAAAGATATTTAGATTTGAATAGCCCCAAAAATGCTCATCCAAAGATATTTAGCTTATAACAACACTAATAATCTTGGTGCAAAATACTAAAATAAGTACTTTTAGTACTATCCAGACCTAAATACCTTTGAAAATTTGACCGGGTGCAAAGTGTTAAATAGGTGATTGAAATGCAAAATGTCAATTTAAAGATTGGAGGCATAAAATGCCAATAACCCATATTTCCAGTATGCAAAGTGCCAAAAAAACCCCACCCTAAAGGGCAATTTGCAAAATGCACCCTGAAAATATAGGATTTTGGCAAAATGCACCCTGAAAGTTTAAAAATGGCAAAATGCACCCCCCTAAAATAGGGTTTTTTGGCAATGTGCACCCTAAAGTGTGCATTTTGGCCATTTCATTTTTTGCCTAGTGAGGGTGCATATTGCCAAGAAAACCCACTTTGGGGGGTGCATTTTGCCAATTTTAAACTTTTGAGATGCATTTTGTCAAAAGTCTATATTTCAAGAGTGCATTTTGCCAATTGCCCCACCCTAAATTATAGATACAAAAAAAGACCCTAAATTGTAGCAATGAGGCGGCTCACCAATTTGGCGCCAGATCAGTCGGTTCAGACGTTCCAATCTATCCTACGGCTGGCCACGGGCCACCTCTCTTATCTATTTGTTTATTTCATTACAATTCAATATAAAAGGTAAAGGCAAAGCTGATAAATAGCATAAATTTTGTCACAAGGAAAACCCTAGCAGGCGTGGCAACCTTTCCCCTCTCTTCGCCGTCGCAGCGCCTCCGCCGTGCTTGAATTCGCTAACCAAGATGAAGGTACCCTTTGTTTCTCATACGATCTTCTGTAGCATGAAAGAAGCTCGTCTTTGATACTTATGGATCCTGCTTTTGGATTGTGAACCCTTATTGCATGTCTCTTTGTAGTTCAACATTGCGAATCCCACGACTGGGTGCCAAAAGAAGCTCGAGATTGACGACGATCAGAAACTGTGAGTCCTCTTAAACAAAATAGAAATCCGTGACTCATAGGCCTTGTCTATTCGAGGTTATGTTAATGCTTTGTGTGATTTCTTTTGGTGGCTTCTATTTACCCTTTATCATGTCCATCTTAATCCGTTTCCATATGTTTTCACTGACATGGTTCTGTAATACATTTAAAATCTGAGAAGTTTTATTTTTCTTTTTCACTTTGAATATCTTTTTGCTTTTAATTGTAGGGGTTTTTGGACTATCTTAAATGCCTTAGGTTTTTTAGGGTAATCCTTCAAGATGAAGGTCCTATTGGTACTGAAAATACTTGATTCTTGTACAAGTAGTAATGTAGATGGTAGTTTTAATGTATGGGTTGGGATGCAGTTATGAGGTGATTGTTGTCCATGCGATGGTATCATTGGATTTTAGAATTCTAGGGGTCCAATAATAGGTAATAATTTTTTTGCAATAGAATCCCGTAAGTAGATTGATTTTCGGTGACATTTTGAATCTTTGATGGATTTTCATTTAGTGCCCGCTTGTTTGGACGGAATTGGAGACACGGAATTAGAATTCGAGGTCATCTTCAATTGAATTTAACATCCAATTCCAATTCCAAAGTCTCAGTTTTGCACAACCAAACAGAGTCGTACTTCTAATTGTTATTCATTCAATTTTTTAGGAAGTCACTGTGTCGAAAAAAATATTTTCCTCCCCATGTGAACCATCTACAAGTTTTATGACACAACTTAACCCAATTTTGGTGCAAAATAATCATGGATTAACTGCATATACATCTAAACTTCTATGTTTTACATGGTATTTGGGGATTTTGAATGTGAAGACAAGAGAGTTGATGGACATATGGTTTGATAGAGGAATAAATATTGTTCTTTTGCAATATGTTAAAGGGGAAGGAAACATTTTACAATGATATTTTGTTAGTTTACTAGTTATTGCCTTTTAGAGATGTTAATGATATAATTGAGGTGGGATTATAGTTTGATAACATAATGGTATAAGTGAATATCATTTGTGATAGAGTGATTTGTATTAAGTTACTTGTGGAGAATTTACATGATAAAAGTGTGCGTGATTATGCCCTTAAGTTTGATAAAATTATAAACTAATTTCCCTAAGATGATTAATTTTCCATAAAATATGCCCTTCGTTTTGTGATTTGTATTATTAACAACGCTTTGTGCGACTAATGGTATCTTTAGATGGAAAATTAATCATATTTTGTAATAATTTAATATCATTACACGTGAGGTTTGATTACACAACATTGTAGTTGACATCACAAAACTATGACACACGTCATGGTATGAGATGAAACATCTACACAAGTGCAGTACCCATACCCGCCATGGCAACCTGTGTGGAATGAAATGACATGCAACATTTTCTCCATCTTGCATTTTCTTCTCGTGTTAAATTGTGAACATTCCACTTATATATTTATGTTTGATTATTTTTTATTATTATATTTAACCCTTGGAGGCCGTTGCTTCCTTCATCTCACCTGAAGATCCGCCGTAGTGACCATTTGCCTCTGTTATTTATTTTCTGCATTTATATGTATTTCCTGCATTTTTGTTTTATTTTTGCACACGAATGTCATGTTTGAAGACGGATTATTGAACTGACCTGCCAGTAATACCATGAATAAAAATGTCCGGTAATTTAAGATAGTTCAGGAGAAAAATGCATGCTCAAATTATTTTTAAAAACAAATAAAACATAAAAGGACGTATATCAATATTTGAATAAGGGAAAGAGAAGTATAAAAGAAGTGTATTATGAAAAAGTATCATGCTAAGTTTGGAATTGAAGGAAATTAAAGGAAAAAATTGTGCTGGACATCCCAAGACCTTTCATTTATAAGGATGTACGTGAAGAGAAGAAGAGGAGACCAATAAATCAGAAAAACAAAATTTTATTTCGTTCTCTAATAGGCCCTAATCGCGCCCCCTGATACGCTAATCTCCCTTAGCCGTTGCCGACACTCCTGCCAGAATCCGCCACCTCTAGCTTTAATAGCATGCTTCTCAGGAGTTCTCATCCTCATCCGCTCTCGATGCTCCTGCGAAAGTCCTCCATATCCATTTGTTGTCGACGCCCTGGGCTCCCGACAAATTCCCACTGTCGTTGTCCGTGTTGAATCCATCAACCTCCACGTTCCCAGTTCCTGTGTTGATCGCGGGTTTCTGTCAACATCACCTTCCCAGGGACCCCTCCTCTGGGCTCGATTCCTTCTTCTTGTTTCGGTTTGTTTCCACAAGCTTGCCACATTACAACGTATCGCGCCCCCTGATACGCTAATCTCCCTTAGTCGTTGCCGACACTCCTGCCAGAATCCGCCACCTCTAGCTTTAATAGAACGCTTCTCAGGAGTTCTCATCCTCATCCACTGTCGATGCTCCTGCGAAAGTCCTCCATATCCATTTGTTGTCGACGCCCTGGGCTCCCGACAAATTCCCACTGTCGTTGTCCGTGTTGAATCCATCAACCTCCACGTTCCCAGTTCCTGTGTTGATCGCGGGTTTCTGTCAACATCACCTTCCCAGGGCCCCCTCCTCTGGGCTCGATTCCTTCTTCTTGTTTCGGTTTGTTTCCACAAGCTTGCCACATTACAACGCTTCTCAGCTGACAGATACTCTTACTGAGGAAGGTAAAATTCTAAAATTCACTGATTAAAATCATTTCTAAATTTTTGTTAGTTCTCTTAGGTAAATCTTAGCTTGCCTAAATCTCCTCAATTATTCACATTTATCGTTACTTTTCCATAACTTATTGCATGCAAATCTTTTTGTGGAATCAAAGAACCGTCCTAGGAGTCAAACCGTAAGCACTCTAGATTCCACTATTTGAGTTTTGATTAATAATTTTAATATAATCCGCTCTGAATTTGAGAACGTCATGAATTTTGAGGCGGAACTGCCTTGTCACATTGGTTTTGAAATTGGTTTATATTTAATGGTTGGTAATTATGTTATGATAAAAAAAATTTCACGCAAAATTCCGTTTTGTTTTCAAACAACTTTTCTAAAGCTCCGTTTTGGAAACTCTATTTCACTCAAATAGTTTTTTAACAAAACTCCGTTTTCCAGAATCAACACTTTTCCTATCAGTAGCTTTTCATCAGCAACAGAATTCCGTTTTCCAGTATCAACACTTTTCCTATCAGTAGCTTTTCATCAGCAACAACCCACCAAACAAAGCATTAGTTTTCAATTTAGAACTTATACAAGTAATCGGATTCCGGGAAGAGATCGATGCTGTTTTCAGGGTCTGGACAGCAGGATCGTCAAAGTTTTGTATGAGTTTCAGGGTCTGGATAGGTTGGAGGCTCGGGTGGAGGTATACTTGATTGTTGGAGTGGGGAAGGGGTGTTCGGAGAGTGGATGGAAGGCCAGTAATGACAGATGGATTTGGAGGTGTTTTGATGATTGAAAATGATGATTGAAAATGATGATTTTGAATTTTAACTGCAGATTGTGATTTTCCTGGCTGCAGCTCTGGAGGAAGTAAGCTCAATTGGGAGTCTCCTGAAATGGATTTAAGGGGAAATCAAAGAATTGGCTGTATGGATGAAATCCAGTGGATGGGGTAACAGGTTGTGGATAGGATTTCTTTGTTGGGGCTGGCAGTTTTTGAAAACAATGGAGGAAGTTGATGCTTACTGCTTGGTCCGTAGTTTTGAGGAATTCGAACAATAATTGAGGGGTAGTTGTTAAAGGTTGAGACAATTATATGAACTAGTTGTTAAAGGTTGAGACAATTATATGAAATAAGTGGACTGATTGAAGGATTTACAGATGCTGCCGACATTGGAGATGTTGGGATGGTAATGGGTCGATCAAATGGGGAAATGACATTCTAGGCTTCGACACATATATTTAACGGATTCAACAATCAACATCGTGCAAGAACGCGAGAATCTGAAATTCTGTCCAAATTCCACAAGACCTGAAAATTATACCCGGGACCCATATTTATAGTCTTAAAACCCACTATAGACGGCCAAGATTGCTAGGAACATAAATTCACTAATTTCAAATGAAATAAAATACCAAAATTACATAAACATTTGATATCTTCTTGAACGCTACTAGCTCAACACGTGATGTGATCCAATCAGTGAAACTAGGTTGTCGCCGGGGTGCATGTGGCAGCTAATCATTGGAAGAGATACGTGGCAGCAATAGGGAATGGGAAGGGAGGCAGGAATACTTTTTTTACTTTGAATAAAGCCAAGGGCATTTTTGTAATTTTCTTTAAATGTTCTATTTTGTTTGAACTATAAATTGGGCGCGAGTAGGGAGGAAGGTAAGTCGTTTTTCTGGGGTGAATGTCTGCTGTAGTGAATTGGAATGCATCCAATTCTTGATCCCATCCCACTGTTCAGAGGGTGGCCCTCTTAGGTGGAAGATTGATTGTATTCATTTTCTTAGATTGAAATACGACTATTGATGATTCTTGCGTTTGTTGTTATGCTGTGACCGTTGATTCGAAATTGTACTTAATTTTGGATCTCATCAAGGTATCAGAGCCAACGAATCTTGGCTATTATCAACATGCCGCCAATGGAGGTCCAAAACAGCTGAGTGGCGAAAAGATTTGGAGACGTTGCGTGCGAAAAAAGAAGCCATGGTTTGCTCCCTTCATTCTTTGGAGGAGCATCACAGTCTTTTTATCTTGAGCTTACAAAAAAAGTAGCATCTCAAATCCATGGAGGAGATGAGGACGATGTTTGTTGAGTTAAGTGGTCAGAAGGGACCAACATAAAAGGGGTGCCACACTGCCACTTGATCTTTCTTCTTCTTCCAGCGGTGGGCGGCCTTTCAGGGTGTTCAACAAAGGCCCCTCTCAGGTGCCTCATACACTGGTAACCAGATTAAAGAGGAGCTTCTCTAATTGCAATATTAAATGCAAATGTTGTGTAGTGCCGTGTAAGAGTGGTCCACTTAAAATTGCAACAGGTTATCAATTATTGTAGAAGTCAGCAGAGACACGCGCGGTTGCAAGCAATTAATCACAGAAGAACAAAGTTTTAGTTTTGCAATCGAACAAGGCGCAATTAAAATTAAGTGAACACAGAATAAATCCCGCAAATGGTACAACAATTGAACTAATAGCACAATATACTAGAAATCCACCACAGTATGAGTACAGAACTAAACAACAGTAAATGACGGAACTTTATACCACGGGTTGCATACGTAGGTGGCGCCAATGTTGGAGGAGGGAAGCTGAGGTTGTTGTACTGGTGCGGCTGTTTGAAGTGGATTTCACGACATGGGATGGGAAAATGGAGATGGGGAAGGCTGTTGGGGTTCGGGCGTGCGGGGTAAAGAGTCCTGGTGAGGTAAGTTGCAATTTAGGAGGCAGTGGGGGTAGTAGGTTGTTGTTGGGAAAGGGGGATGAGGCTAGAGTGGTGCGGGAATGTTTCCAGAAGACTGTTAGGAGGGCAAAACGGGGCTTCAGAGTCCGACTGTGGCTGGCTGGGAGGAGAACGGGCGGAGGTGCGGGCTGGCTGTGGCTGGCCGGGAGGAGAACGGACGGGGGTGTGCGGGCTTGCTGTGGCTGGCCGGGAGGGGAAAGGGCGGAGGTGCGGGCTTGCTGTGGCTGGCCGGGAGGAGAAAGGGCGGCGCCGACATCGCACCAGCGATTGGGGAAGGAGGAAGCGGCCTGGAATCGCACCAGGGGCGGGAGTCGGCTCCGACGTCGCAACAAAGAGCAGGACCAAGCGGTTTTAAACTTGCGTAAAACCCTCGATGCCTCCTCCAGCAAAACTACTCGGATTTATAACCCTAGGGGTGAACCTGTGCTTTCCCCGTTTGAACCAGCACACACCTGTACAAAATAAAATAAATACAACTACCCCGATCGGACGGCTCATAATGTTTGGGCCGATCGGGGGCTAAATACACATCCAAACAAAAAAACATAAAACATGAAAGTGACTGGAATCGAGCATCCGAGCGCGACCATGGACTCTGAACGCCCATCCGGGCAGCGGATCACCGCCTCCTGCGGGTGTACACGCGAGTGGGTCGTGGCGCGCCGTCACCTTGCATTGAGTTTTCACGTTTTGGGAGGGACGCCTTGACGGAGTGACTTTACAAGTGTGACTAATTCTTTGAGTTTGATTATACGCCGAAGGACATGAAGGTGAGACTGGCGTCGATGCATCTAGAGGGAAGACCCTTTACTTGCATCAGGCATTCATCAAATCCCGTTTTACGCGGCATTGACCCAGTTGGAGGGAGTACAACTCAACCCTTTAGAATCGTTTTAGTTCGCTTCTTTTTGATGATCCCATGGCAAAGCTGAAGAATCTGTGCCAAACTTCGTTAGTCCAAATATATTTGGATGAGTTCGACATGTTGCTAAATCAGGTTGCCATTCCTGAGGAATACGCAATCAACTTTTGTCTAGCCGGCATTCGGGATGAATTGAGTTACACAATTCGAATTTTCCAACCTAATACATTGCAAGTGGTGTTCTCTTTGGCAAGAATTCAAGAACGGTCTCTGGCGGTTCGTCAAAAGAAGTCAGCAAGCCGTGCGAGAGGAAATACACCTGATAAGTTTATTTCCTTTGTCAAAATATCGACATCACCTTCTGGTGTTTCTCAAAATGCACGGTGTTTGACGTCGTCGGAAATGGAAGAAAAATGGGGGAAGAGATTATGTTTTTGGTGCGATGCTAAATACACCCCTGACCATAAATGTAGGCTCGGCGACAGTCTCATCTTTTGGAAGTCATTCCAGGTGATATCGATGAGGAAGTTTTAGCGGTGGAGGATCACGACGACAAGCTGTTAAACTTAGAACGAAATAATGATTCCCTTCTCCTTAAGTCTCAGTGCATGCCGTCCCGAGATTTCCTTATTTCCAGACCATCCTGGTGACAACTTCGTACAACAGTCAGACCATCAATGTGCTCATCGACACCGAAATGATGCATAGTTTTTTAGATGTGGGGGCAGCTGTCTGTTTGCAGTGCGAGCTCCCTTCTATTCCAATATTTACCGTTCCAATTGTAGATTGGAAAAGGTTATCTAGTTCCCACAAAGTTCAGGGGTTTTGTTGGCGAATGCAGGGGGTGGATTATTTTTCTGATATGTTGGTATTGACCTTAGGGGGAAGCGAGGTTGTATTGGGCATTCAGTGGTTGATTACCTTAGGGGTAGTCAGTTTGGATTTTCGGAATTTGAAAATGGAATTTTCAATGCAAGGGAAGAAAGTGTCCTTAAGAGGTTCCACAAGTGATGCATCAACCTTGGTGGGCCAAAACAAAATGCAAAAGTTGCTTGAAAAGGAACATCAGCTACAAATGATGGTTGTGTGCTCGTTGCAAGAACAAGTTTCAATCAACCATGCAACAAAGAATGAACCATTCGGTGCCATCCTTTGCGAAATTCAAATCGATGGTCAGGAGAAACAACAACTGCATAGTTTACTTAAAGAATTCTGAGATATTTTCGACGAGCTGAGGGAATTACCGCCTAAGCGGGAGCATGATCATAATATTGTTTTGGATAATGATGCAGTTAAAGTCAACATTCAGCCATACAAATATTTATGTTATTAAAGGCACGCTTCAGGCGCGCCTAAGACTCCAAGCTCTGTGTTTTGCGCCTTATTTGCGCCTTTAAATATGAAAAAACGTGTCTGAGTGAGTTTTTTGTTGTAATTTTTTTTTTCTTTAAAAATTAAGAAAATATAATGTTAGAACTCAAAAAAAATATCGATTTAGTTTTTGTGAAAGATAATTGTGTGTTGAGACTTTAAATATGATGTAAGTGACCACATTGATTCTATTTTTTCCGATACTAATGAATGATTAATTAGTAAACTAGATGAAGAATTTGATCGAGAAGTTGAAATGATGTTTTGTGCTGATTATTTAAAATGTATGTGGTTGCACCCTGCCTTCGTTAGGCGCGTGTCTGCGCCTTGAGCCTCGCGCCTAGGCTCTAGGACCCCATTGTACCTTGGTGCGCTTGGCGCCTTTAATAACTAAGACATTTATCCACCTCTGCAAAAAGATGTTATTAAAAAACTGGTTCGAGAAATGCTGGATTTAGAAATTATCAGACCAAGCTGCAGCCTTTATGCATCTCCGGCGGTGTTGGTAAAGAAGGCGGATGGCACCGGGAGGTTTGTGTCGACTATCAGCAGTTGAACAAAAACACCATTAAGAATAAATTCCCTATTCCGTCATTGATGAACTCCAGGGCGCGACATTCTTCTCTAAACTTGATCCACATGCAAGCTATCATCAGGTGAGAGTGGCAGAGTCAGATATTCAAAAAAACTGCATTTCGAACCATGAGTGACACTATGAATTCAAGATTATGCCCTTTGGGCTGACAAATGCTCCGACGACTTTCCAACACCTGATGAACAAGGTATTTCAGGAGGCACTGCACAAGTTCATTATAGTTTTTTCGACGACATTTTGGTTTTTAGCAATACTTTGCACCAACATCTCCAGCACCTGCACTTTGCCTTCTCCACCTTGCGGTTACACAAGTTTTTTCTAAAAGAAAGTGTCATTTTGGTATGTCTCAAACCTGTTATTTGGGGCATGTAATTTTGAGGTAAGGCGTTGCCACCGATCCAGAGAAGATAATGGCAATGTTATCTTGGCCAATTCCAAACTCTTTGATGAAATTTTGGGGCTTCTTAGACCTCACCGAATATTACCGTCGAATTATTCGACAGTATGGGTTACTAGCTCAACCTCTAACAACTCTTCTAAAGAAAAGAAATTTTGTGTGGACTGAGGAGGTGGATTTGGCTTTCCAGGGGTTGAAGCAGGTGATGACACAGCCTCCAGTTGTGCAACTACTAGACTTTTCATCGTCTTTCAGCATGGACACAGATGCGTCAGACGCATGGTGGGAGCGATGTTGATTCAGGAAGGTCGTACAGTAGCCTTCTTCTGCAAGGCACTTGGAAAAGTGAACAGAGGGTTATCGATTTCTGAAAAGAGTTGCCGACCATTGTTCTTGCGGTATAACATTGAAGACATTACCTGCTAGGCTTGCCATTTTATCATTCAGACGGATCACTGTAGTTTGAAATTCATGCTAGAGCAAAAATTGGCGACACCAGCTCAATAACGGTATATAACAAAACTGATGGATTTTGATTTTGAAGTCCATTATAAGCAGGGCAAGACCAATGTCTGTGCAAACTCGTCATCTCGCCAATTTGAGGATACAGCCCGATCTGAGCTTTACACCATGGTTACAATTCACTCGGATATCATCAATAGTATTAAGAAATTCTGACGTCATGATCCTTATTTACAAACGGTGATAGCTGCGAAAGAACAAGATGCGCAGTGCAAACCGCACTTTGAGTGGAGATCATGCATTCTTAAACAGAAGGGCAAGCTGGTGGTCGGGAATGTATCAACAATTAAAAACCAGCTGTTAAAATTGTATCACAATGGAGCTATGGGGGGCCATTCAGGCTTGACAACGACCTACAAGAGGCTAAAAAGAGTTTTCTGGTGAAAGAAAATGAAGCTAGAAATCTACTCCTACAATCAAAAATTTGATGTTTGCCAACGCTGTAAAGGAGATAATCAAAAGCCAGCGGGATTATTACAACCCTTGTCGGTGCAGGAGAAGATTTGGCAAGACATCACCTGGGATTTTATTAATGGTATGCCAAAAAGTAATGGTATGTACACCATTTTAGTCGTGGTGGATCGCTTAAGCAAGCAAGCTCATTTCGTGGCACTAGCACATTCCTACACAACAAAGGGAATAGCCCAAGTTTTCTTAGATTCTGTCTTCCGTCTACATAGATTGCCAGCGCTCATTATTAGTGATCGCGATGCGATTTTCATCAGTGACTTCTGACAAGAGATTTTTCGATTGCTGCAAATACAATTGAAGCTATCGTTGGCTTATCACCCTCAAACCGACGGCCAAACGAAGGTAGTTAACTGGTGCGTGGAGAATTATCTGAGGCGTATGTGTTTTGAGAGACCACGAAACTGGGTTATTTGACTTCCATTGGCGGAGTATTGGTATAACACTAATTTCCATTTGTCCAGTAAGCTAGCACCGTTTGAGATTGTGTATGGGCAAAAACCCGTTGTATTTCCTACATATGCTGAAGGGTCCCACCCAAATGACAACTGTGGATCGGTTCTTAAATGCTCGGGAACGAATGATCACCGTCCTCAAATTTAATTTGGCTTCTGCCCAGAATAGGATGAAGATATTGGCGGACAACAAACGCCGAGAGAAGTCATTGGAGGTGGGGGCGTGGGCCTACATCAAGTTGCAACCTTATAAACAGATTAGCATGCGGCCACAGGGTTTCCACGAGTTATTCCCCCATTTTTTGGACCGTTCCAGGTTTTGAAGAGGATTGAAGCATTTAACCTATAAACTGGATCTACCATAACGTGCTAAAATTCATAATGCATTCCACATTTCACAATTATGGGAATGTTTTGGTGACCGAGGGCCAGCACGTACCACTGTCAACCTCAGTCGATATTGACGACAATGTGTTGATTGAGCTAGTGGCTGTAGTAGCAAAGCGAATCGTAACCAGAAATGGTAAAGTGGTGGCACAAGTTCAAGTAAAATGGCTGAATGAATCAGAGCTTACCTGGGAAGATTTCGAACCTTTCCAGTGACAATTTCCACATTTGGTCCCTTGTGGACAAGGGCCGTCTGAAGAGGGGTGCATTGACGTGATCCAATTAGTAAAGCCAGGTCGCGGCCGTGCGTGTGCGGCAGCTAATCATTGGAAGAGATACATGGCGGTAGTAGTGAATGAGCAGAGAGGCGGGAATGCTTCTTTTTTACTTTGAATAAGGCCAAGGGCATTTTTGTAGTTTCCTTTAAATGCTCTGTTTCATTTGAACTATAAATTGGGCGCCAGCAGGGAGGAAGGCAAGTCATTTTTCTGGTGTGAATGTCTGCAGTCAAGAATTGGAATACATCCACTTCTTGCTCCTGTCCAACTGTTCAGAGGATGGTCCTCTTAGGTGGAAGATTGATTGTATTCGTTTTCTGAGATTGAAATACGACTGTTGATGATTCTTGCATTTGTTGTTGTTCTGTGATCTTTGATTCGAAATTGCAGTTAATTTTGGATCTCATCAACACTACTATCCCATCTCTACCTCGTGTGAATATGGACTTGTGCTGGCTCCTGTAAATGTCTGCCTGCCCTCGATAAAAAACTCTTCAGTTCATCTCATGTTCTGCAAACATCCAAAACTTTGTGATCAATTAAGAATGCGAAAAGAAAATATCCCCCTCTTTGTTGTACTTTGTAAGCACCTGTTAATTAATCCTGCAAGCTTCATTGTTGCAATTTTGTGAATCAATTGTTACTGATTTTTGCTCTTGATAAATTTACTTTGATCGTGGAAGAACACTGCTTAATAGGGTTAATACGATCTTTCTTCCATTTGGTCTATTTTGGGAGATTATTTTGTTTTGAAAAAAATCCTTCTGATACGGTGTTTTGACTCCCAATCATGCAGTCGAGCTTTCTATGATAAGAGAATTTCGCAGGAAGTCAATGGAGATGCTCTTGGAGAGGTATTGCTGCTTGGGATAAAAGCCAAATTCTCATTGCAATCAAATTTCAGTTTGGGCAAGAGAGTGTATATTGTCTTGACATCTGTGTACTCCTATGTGACAGGAATTCAAGGGTTATGTTTTTAAGATTATGGGAGGATGTGACAAGCAAGGATTTCCCATGAAGCAGGGAGTTCTTACTCCAGGACGTGTTCGCCTTCTACTTAGCAGAGGTCAGTAGCCCTTCTGAAATATTTATAAGAATTTAAAAATGGCTCTTTTAGATGAAGTGATCGTCCTTTATGCCCCATGCTCCGGTTTAAAACTGGACGCCACATTCATATTTGGCAGGAACCCCTTGCTTCCGTGGACATGGTAGGCGCAATGGGGAGCGAAGGAGGAAATCTGTTCGTGGTTGTATTGTGAGCCCCGACCTGTCTGTTCTTAATCTGATCATTGTGAAGAAAGGTGAAAATGATCTTCCCGGGCTGACCGATATTGAGAAACCTAGGATGAGAGGGCCAAAGAGGGCCTCTAAGATCCGCAAGCTCTTCAATCTATCCAAGGAAGATGATGTTCGCAAGTATGTCAACACTTACCGTCGGACCTTCACCAGCAAGTCAGGTGGGTTTGATTTCTTTTAAGTGCCAGTTTGACTATTTATTTGGTAAAATGCATGTTCTAGTAATGATGTGTTTTGTCATATTCCCTATTGGTTCAAATTATTAGTATGCATGTTTTAATTTAAAAAGCATTTTCTAACATAAATGAATAAATGAAGGGAAAATGAAGTGGATTGCTGGGTGCACCTGCATTCTAATGCAATGCTATATTATATAAAAATATGTGTTGACTGCTTGGTTTTCTAACTTCTGTAAATAATATTATATTTTCAAATGACAGTGTCATAATGGTGACGGCGACATGCTTAGTTCATCCGACATCTAAAATTGCATAAATCATACTATTGATTATCCAGATGTCTTTACAATTACAATGGAATCTGATAACATTTGCATTCAAGTAACAACACCTTAGCAATCAAATTTTCATCTCAACCTTAGCACCAAACCTCCTTCACAACACCTTGAACTAGTCAACACTATTTCCTTAAAATCTGGACACTACTCCAACTCCCCATGTAAATCACCGAATACTTGTGTTCCTCCAAGGCAACCGGCCCCTAATCGCGCCCAATCCTTTTGGTTAACTATCATTATAAAGTCTCCTAATTGTAATAAAATAATAGAAAAATGAATTAATGTTGAAATATTTTGAAATGGTTATTTTCATGCCTAGCTCATCCTTGTTTTTGTTTCCAACCTAAAATAGGACTTCTTATGTGAGAGTGAAATAAATCTTGTTAAAGGACCACCACGGAATAAGTTTTAGTCGATGAATAATTTCAAGAGGACCGGCACAATAATTGATTATTCACGGAAGGGCTGGCACAGTTATACCCCTATTTCATATTCACTTTAGATAGACAGACAGGAAGAAATCTTTTCGAGCCATCATTTGTTTATTTATAAAGGTTTGAGTGTTGTTGTTGAATGCTATGTAATATCATTCTGTTACTAGATGTTAACTGTTTTATTGTGTGGTGTCTTCTAAAAACAATTTTGTAAAATATATTTAAGGCTTAGACTGTTGATATCCATCAAGCTGTTGATGATAAAATTAATAATAATGATGAGAAAGATTATATTATTGGCTAGTAGGATTGTCATTTAAAGTTATTTTGACCTAATAAAGTGCATTTTATTGATGACATAATACCTAAATAACCTCACCGTCTAGTTATCGTTGAATTAAATCTTCTCAAACAAGTTTCATCTGTTGATTTTGATCTTTGTGGAGGCCTATCGAAGCTTTATTTGAGGATCAAAGGTATAGGGAGAAAGGGCAGAGTTTATTCAAAGAGTAATAAGAAAATTAGAAAAATGTAGAAAATAGATGGTTAATTTGTTCTCTTCTTCTATTGACCCCTTGCTCTTTAAGTACGATATTACGAAGTAGAAGAGGAAGAGGAGAAGAACACATTTTAGAAAGAAGGTAGAGATGAACACCAGAAATCTAATGGACTCCATGAATGAATTTGTTGACCCTCAGTAGAGCTCTCCCTTTGTATTTACAGTCACTCAAAGGCGAACAATGCATTTGTGGGATTAATCTCCTGGCTAATTCCTTTGTTGAGAACTTTTAAATGCTCTGTTCAGGTAAGAAGCGCAGCAAAGCTCCCAAGATCCAGAGGCTGGTGACCCCCCTGACGCTTCAGAGGAAGCGTGCAAGGATAGCGGAGAAGAAGAGGAGAATCACGAAAGCTAAATCCGAGGCAGCGGAGTACCAGAAGCTTCTCGCCACCAGGCTCAAGGAGCAGAGAGAGCGCAGGAGCGAGAGCTTGGCGAAGCGTAGATCCAAGCTTTCTGCTGCATCCAAGCCGTCCGTGGCCGCCTAAGCCGCATTCCGCCGATGGATCATCAAGTATTTCATCGGAGTATGACCGTACGATACCTTGTTTCTTCGAGCTCTGCATAATTTTACCCTTTGTAAGATATTTTGCCAGAAATATCATATTTATTTATGGATTTATTTGTTTTGTTATCTCTTAAGATGATTCCTGTTTTGTTCCCTCAGACTGTTTTTGGGTTTTTACTCAAAATTGGCAGCTGTTATCTTGTTATATTTTATTTTTCCAAAATTTATATTCAATATTTTTATGTTGATTAATCTTACCACTTTTATACTTGATTCTGTGGAAACCACAATTTTAATTTCATTACCGTTTCTGCTCGATGGCTTTTGATGTGATTACTCAACGCATCCTCATCGATCGTTCGAGCCTGTTAAGGATTTCATGTAAGATGTTGCATCTGAATTTAGCCCTTTGCGACGGGGAACAACTATAGAGCTTCGGAAAGCAGCGGAAAACATAAACCCTAGCCTAATTGGAAACTACAGAGTTTTGCATTATGGTGATTTTTGGGGTATCCCTTGGAGGAGCTGATGTGGCCCGGGAAGGTCGGCGGCGTGGACAAAATCCTTCATAGGTAGGCAAAGATAGAAATAAAACAAGTATTACTTTCTATTTTACTCTATTCAAGTATATTTCTATTTTACTCTATTCAAGTATTACTCTCTATTCAAGTATTTGATGTGTATCAGCTTACAATCTCCCCACCTTCACCTGTCCATTATTATGTTGATTTTTTTTAAAAGAATTGGTGGTAGTCATGCTCGTCATGTCAAATGCGTATTCGTGATAGCTGAGTTTTTATCTAAGATCGCCGGAGCAGAAAATGTGACGTCAAAAGGACGTCTGTTTGTAATTACCACGTTCATGACCGTCACTGCCTGAGCCCTGCTTAAAAATTGGGCTGAGTATATGGACTGATTTGTAGATCTTGATGTGTAGGAATGATAGAAGACTTATTCTGCCAACAAGATCATGTTTTGTAAATTATAATTTTACCCCTCTTCATCCTCAATCATTCTCATCCATCTTGTTGTAGTTAGCGTGCTTTTTTTAGATATTAGGCTTTATAATTCTTTGCACTACTACTCTTAGGGTTCATTTGGCATGGTGGTGGTGGTGGTCATGAATGCGGTGGTTATAAATCGAGTTCGTGAACATATGACCCCACCTAAGGAACTTCATCCACTTTACGTTCTAAATTTGTTTTTTTTTTTGCGGAGGTCACATCTGCTGCATGTCAAATGCATATTTTATGACGGTGCGTTTTTTCTCCAAACTCATAAGAGCAAGAACATCATCCCAAACAAACCTTTAGGCTCCGTTCGGCATGGTGGTGGTGGTGGTGGTGGTTATGAACATGAGGATTAAATTGTCATTCGTTAATGCTCACCTAAGAAATTTCATTCATTTTTATGTTCAAGAGGATGATGTTTGTTAGGTGATCTTTAACGAATGACGGTTTAACCCATATGTTCACGATCACCACCACCGTGTCAAACGGAGCCTTGATCACAATTTGATTGTCATCGATATGAATGTCATCTTCTCCACAACAGATGAAGAAACTCGTACATCTACCAACTGTTTTTCTCTTAGAATTTTATGTGTCCTTCGAAAAATATATACTGTGGCTCTATGGGAGAATATATGCTAATAAAGGAAGTAAAAAATAGATGAAATATATAAAAAAGAAGTTAGCAAGGATAAATGTTTAGGGCTTCTTCATGACATTGGTATTTGAGAGTTGAATTTGAAATTATGAAAATCAATATTTGTTGCGGTCAATTCAACCCTCTTGGTGCAGCAGACTAAACTAAACTGCCTTAACTCGTGGAGCGGTTGAGCACACACAGCCACAGAATAAATAGAAGCACACAAGACAATTTTAACGTGGAAAATCCCTCAAATGGGTAGAAAATCACGTGGCGATGACCGCCTTAGCATGTGGTTGTTTACAGATTGTGCGGAGTATTGAGGGCAACAGATCGCTTCTCGTTACAACAGTGAGATGAGAGATTGAGAGTGCTCGGTGGGCGACATACCGCCTCACATGAAGCTGGAACTTCTCTATGCTCTGATGGCGCGTTTTTGGATGCTGCTTGGCGAACTTCGCGGCGGTGCGCACAGAGATGCGGGGGCGATGACTTGAGTGTTGCTGCACACGTAGGGGACTTTGCAGAATGTCATGCAAAACATCTTTTTTTTGGGAGTGTCATGGACTAATACGGATTTCCGGGCGGCCCGGCTGGTGGAGGAGGCTCGACGACTCGTAGGAGATTTCGGCAAAGCTTCGGCCCCAGGAAGAAGACTGAGAGAGGAAAAGTTAGAAATGAAAGGGGTCCTGTGACCTTTTTATAGGCTCCAGGAGGTGGTTACAGTGGATATGCGGCTATCCGCACACCGTAACCTCCTAAGATTTTTAATTGTAGACCACACTTAATATAGTTTTCGACAGATATTATGCGTATAATATTTATTAAATGCAATCCGATTTTTAATGAATGATACCCCCCCTCCCTCCCACTAATCATGGCAGTTAGTGGATGGTTATCCATGAAATGGATGGCGACAATCGTGGCAGAATGATCAGACGACAGAGAAAGCCTGCTGCGAAAGAGTGGTCCTCTCACCGGCTGTCAGTCGCCGACGAGGGGAGAGGAGCTGTGGCTGGCGGGACAGCCCGTCGTGGCGGGAGCGGAGGGGGGGGGGGGGGGGGGCGACACGGCCGATCCTTATGGATGGCGCCCCACGACCGCACGAGGCAGCCGCAGGGTGGGGTGGCCGGGTGCGGCCACCCCGTGTGGGCGTCGTCCCGCGGTTGCGTGAGGCGACCGCAGGGTGGGGCGGCTGGGCACAAACGCCCCTTGCGGGCGGTTCCCCGCAGCCGCGTGAGGCGCTCGTGGAAGAGGGGTGTGGCTGGGCGCGGCCGCCCCTTGCGGGCGGCGCCCCGCGACCGCGGGAGGCTGCCACGGGGGGGGCGGTCGGGCTCGACCGCTCCTTGTAAGCGGAACCCCGCGGTTGCGGGGAGGGGCAGTTGCGGCTCGACTCCAGCGTGGCCGGTCGGTCACGGGCCGTCCAACCCCGTTAATGGTGGTGCCGACAGCCAATCGCGGTGGTGGATCAGACGGTTTACGCAGATCGCGTGTGGCGATCACACGTATGACTGTCAAACCCATGATCCTTCCAAGTTAATGGGGATCATGGGGAGTAGGCTATATGCACCCCAATATTCTATAAATTTTATGACGACCTCATCAATACTATTGCTCAGATGAACGGGTTTGGGGCGTGCAACGTCCTCCCTAGCCCACGGCTCGAAAGGACGACCGTTGACATCCCCAGCACCACACTCGAAAGGGCTCAACTTCAAATAATCTGCAGACCAAACACCCCAACCCCTCTCCATCCACAGGCAGGTTGTTGGAGGCCGCAACCTCCCTTCGATGGGAAGTGATCCAGTTAAGCGCCCTACGGGGAATTCTCAGGAGGTCACCCATCCTGGAACTACTCCCATATGAGCACGCTTAACTATAAAGTTTTTTCGCTTCTCATCACCAATTGAGTTGTATTGCGGGGGAATCAAAAGTTCGAATGGTCGAAATAGTGCGTGGAAGCTTTCCAAGCCTTAAAGAGTCTGCTCACCCAGGGCCCACTCCTTCAAGGACCTAAGGAGTGGGAGGATCTGGCTTTGTACCTCGGAGTAGGAGCAGATGCCGTAAGTTCCGTCCTGGTCTGGGATGAGGGTAAAAAACATCTTCCCATCTATTATGTCAGCGGGGTCCTAAAAAGGCAGAGCTCCGATACTCGATCCTGAAAAAGTTGGCATTTGCCTTGGTTCTCTCAGTCAGGAAGCTTGTGCCATATTTTCAACCGCATTCGATCAAAGTGGTGACCGACCACCATCTTTGCAGGATCTTTGAAGGGGTAGAGGACTCAGGAAGGTTGGCTAAGTGGTCCGTGAAGCTAAGCGAGTTTGATATCTCTTTCATACCCCGACTATCAATTAAGACGCAAGAGGTTGCTGATTTCTTTGCCAATTATGTTGTCAAAGTGGAAGGCGAAAGATCCTCGCAACATTTCACTTGGAAGGTGCTGGTTGACAGAGCCTCAGGGAAACATTCTTCGGGAGACGAGGTGGTATTGGTAAGCACTCAGGGGACTCTGATAGAGCAGGCCGTGACACTACATTTCCCTGTCACTAACAACCCGACGGAGTATGAGGTCATGATAGCCGGGCTACGTCTGGCCAAAGAGTTGGGTATACTGGATGTGGAGGTGTTTACGGACTCAATGGTGGTGGCATAACAGGTCAAGGGAAAATTCGAGGCGAGGGAGTCCACTCTCATGAAGTACTTGACCAAGGTAAAGAGGCTCATCGGAGGTTGCGGGACCCTGGCAGATTTGTTTCGCCCATCTATCGAGGAGGGTGAGTTGATGGAGGTAGACCAACGCTCCTCATGGGTGGATCCCTTCATACTTTTTTGACCACAGGTAAACTTTCGGAGGAGGTCCAGGACAAAAAATGTTTCAGGCATAAGTTAGCGTACTATCTGATGCATGAAAGAGGATTGTACCGGAAGACCCTTTTGGGGCTCCTGGCACGGTGCATGGTGGAGGAGGAAGTTCCGAAGATCTTGGAGGAAGTTCATTCCGTCGAATGCGACTCTCACTTAGGAAGCAGGACCTTGGAGTCGAGAGTGGTCCGACAAGGGTATTTCTGGCCGACCCTGAGCAAGGACGTGACAGAGTTCGCAAGGAGATGTCAGAAGTGTCAGTTGTTTGCTCCACTCCAACTCTTACCGACCCAAAGACTTAGGAACATCACGACTCCCTGAACCTTCGCCATTTGGGGGATGGACTTGGTAGGACCTTTCCCTCAGGCAAGTGGGCAAAGAAGGTTCCTCGTGGTCATGATCGATTACTTCTCGAAGTGCCTGGAATTCAATACACTAGCCTAGGTGACCTCCCAAGTAGTCTGTAACTTCATATGTGGGGAGATCATCTGCCGACATGGACTCCCTCAAGCCATAGTCACTGATAATGAGCCACAATTTGCTATTGAAGAGTTTATCAGCTTCTGCACCCGGTTGGGAATAGACCTCTTGTGTGCGTCCGTCCACCACCCTAGGAGCAACGAATAGGTGGAGGCAAACAAGATAATTGTGAACTTGCTAAAGAAGAAGGTGAAGAACCTGAAGGGGAACTGGGTAGAACAGCTTCCCTCGGTCCCGCGGGCCTTGAGGACTACCCCCAACACAGTCATATGAGAGACCCCTTTCAAGCTTTCTCACGGCTGCGAGGTCGTTCTACCGGTGGAATTTGAGGTCAAGTCACCACAGGTAGTACATGCCGGGGAAGGAGGTGGGGAATGGAGGAAAGAGAACGAAGGTGAGCTACAACTCTCACTGGACCTAGTAGAGGAACTCCGCGATGTGACCGTTGTTAGGCAAGAGGAGGTCAAGCGACAGATAGGCCAGTACTTCGACAAGCATGTCAGAATCATGCAGTTCGCAGAATGGGATCTAGTGCTAAAGAAAGTGTTGCAGCAGGGAGATCAGTAGTAGGAAAGCTCAATCTGAATTAGGAGGGCCCTACATTGTTGAGGAAGCACTGAAGTCGGGAGAGCACCGCTTCTAGAATGTGGAAGGGGAGTTCGTAAGTCACACCTGAAGTTGTGATGATTTGAAACATTTCTATCCCTGAACTTTTGTAAAAAAAACTGAAAGTCTTTGCGTAGTGAATGTCTTTTTTCAAAGTGTCTTTTACTGTAGAGCAAGGTATGCGACTTAGGAAAGTTTAGCCTCGAGAAGATCTCGCTGACCAGACTCCCATTAGTTGACAGGGTTGGAAGTCACTCGGTGGTAAATTGAAGTTCAGCCTCGAGAAGATCCCGCTGACCAGGCTCCCACTAGCAGTCAGGGCCGAAAGTCACTCGGCTGTAGATGGCTAAAATAAGAGCCCCAAAAATATCCCGCTGACCAGAATACCACTAGTTGGCAGGGCCGGAAGTCACTCGGTGGCAGATTGATAAAATGATAGCCCCGAGAAAATCCCGCTGACTAGGCTCTCACTAGCTGACAGGACCAAAAGTCACTTGGTGGCAAATGGTTGAAGTGAGAGCCTCGAGAAGATCCCACTGACCAAACTCCCACTAGCCGGTAGGGCCGGAATTCACTTGTTGGCAGATGGCTTAATGATAGCCCCGAGAAGATCCTGCTAACCAGTCTCCCACTAGCTGGTAGGCCCGGAAGTCACTCGATGGCAGATGGTTGAAATGAGAGCCCCGAGCAGATCCCGCTGACCAGACTCCCACTAACTGACAGAGTCGAAAGTCACTCGGTTGCAGATGGTTGAATTGATAGCCCCGAGAAGATCCCGCTGACCAGGTTCCTACTAGATGGTAGGGTCAAAAGTCATTCAGTGGCAGATGATAGTAGTGATAGCCCTGAGCAGACCCACTGACTAGACTCTCACTAGCTGGCAGGCCCGAAGGCTCACCTAGGGTCGAAAGTCATTCGGTTGGCCTTCTCGCTCCACATCACCATCGGCTCGCCGACGCAATCCCTCACATTCCAACCAAGACCATAATTGCGGTGCGTGTTAGGAGGCTCCTCTTTGCGAGCCTCAGGCTCCGTCCCGACAGGAGATTCAGGAAGATCTCCCTCACCCTACTCCTCCTGCGGGTCCCTCAGGACTTGTTTGCCTTTGGACACCGCCATCTTTTTTAGTTTCCTCCCCGACGGCAGGTTGCGAGGCAAGTCGGGGTCGGCGGGGCAATTCGCTTCCTGCGGCTGGAGGGAGCAGGTGTCTCCGACTCTTCTGCACGCCGTCGTGGCTGCCCTCTCCGGGCGAGTGGGTCGATGTCCAACCTGACATCCGCAAAGGGCGGGTGCTCCGGGATCAATCTCTCCCATGCAGAAAATTACTCAGCATTATCGAAAGAACATTCATCACCAGCGAGATTGGAACGAATGTAGGAGGCGTACCTTCGCCCGGGAGAACTGGAGGGAGCAGGTCAAGGCCTCTTCTCAGGAAGACGACCTTGAAGTCCTGGTGGATGAAGAATTGGTGGGGGTTGGCGTCATCACCCGATACTGCTGGCGCTCAGTAAGTCTCCTCACTCCCTTGAATGAGCGAGTAAGGAATGCTTCCGAGGTCCCCTTTTAGGAAGACAAATTTTGTAACCCAATGGTAATTTTTGTTGGCGGTCTCGCGCACCTTGAACTGCGAGCCGATGAAGAAGGCGACACCATCGTTGGTAGCCCGTTTGATGAATAGCTTCCGAAAGACAGTGAGGTTGAACTCAATTCGCTCATTATGGAGGAATCTCGCGAAGGACACCAACATGGCGATCGTGTTGGGGTTGAGTTGCGCTGGGACGGCCCCGAAGTACTTCAGGACTTGACAAACCTCCGGCCAGAGGGGAAGTTGCTGCAAAGTAACACTGATGAGTTGGGCGGCAAAAATGAAACAAAAAGAGGGATATGTTACCGAGGGTTCTCGCGGGACTATCGGTGGTGTTCCGAGGAAGTGCGCCCGTGAGAAGGGGGTTGCCCTGAATCTGTGGGAGACTCGCGCCACCACGGGATGTGGCATCCTAGTCAGATGGAATCACGTCGGCTCGTCCTTCTTTAGAATGGTCACCCTTCAAGCATACCCAAGATGGTCATTTCAGAGCCGTCTGTTTCACACAACATGAAAGAATGGGGTTTTTAGGACCTGTATTGAGGAGGGGTGTGCGAGCCCAGGGCCTGGCGTGGAATGAGGAATACTGAGAGGGGGCTCGCTGGTCGCCAAGTCCAGCTTAGCCTTTTTAGCGGACTTGCGCTTCAGCAGCTTGCTGGGGGATCGGTGAGCGATCAAGGGCTTGAGTTCAACAATATTATATGGGTGTAGCTCCCTCACCTTGACGAGATGATCTTGGAATTCCTTAGAGAGAGGCATGACATGATAAAGATTGGGAAAAGGAGAGGGGAAGGTAGTGGTATTCCCTACTCCCCCTAGGTTGACATGTATATATAACATATTGTGGAGCCTACCATTAGATTCCCTCAGGATTAACCACCACTCGTCGAACACCTGAGGTTGAACGTTTCTTTCCGAGCTTGGGACAATCTCGTAAATAGCGGGGATTGTGTACAACCCCGTGTTCACCGAGTTGGTCTGTCAGGGGAAGACCTACTCAAATGAGACAGCTTTAGGACTAAGCGAGCCTGATGGGCGAGTGGGAACGGAAGGCCCCAGCTCGCGGAAGATCAAGTCGTCAGTGGTATGATGGGGGGGGGGAGTAGGAAACCTAGGCTTACACTCGCCCTAGGACCAAACTAGGAGAAAGATGAGTGGGGTAAAAAGTATTGCACTCACCCTCGATCCTAGTCGAGGCGGCGAGTGCTGGCCTCTTCCGGGCACTCGCCTCCCTGATTGAGTGGTGGCAGCAGGAACCACTCGCCCAATAGTGGATTTACCAAAATGTCCCCGCTGAACTGCTAATAGTCCCTCCAAACATGGAGTTTGACTGCTGGCAAACCCGTTTGGGTTGCGTATAACTATACAACCCCGTATTCGCAGGTTTCCGGTTTTAAGCTTTTGGAATGGTTTGAGCTCTTGGTGGCCAATTTTTGTCCAGCCCTTGGAAAATACTAGTAGGGGGAGGAAATATCTACCTCCCCCCAGTGGCCCTTTTTTGGGGGCGGGTGCTGCAAGTTGGCTGGCACCTGCCCCGACCTGGTAAGAGCGAGGTGGGAGCAGCGGGACCGGCCGGGAGGCCGGGGTCTCGCCGCTGCCCCTCCTGTTCCGCGGCTTGGCGGGGCGAGACCGGCCAGGAGGCCGGGGTCTTGCCCCTGCCCCCCAGCCCCGCGGTCCGGCGGGGCGAGGCGGGGCGAGACCGGCGGGAGGCCGGGTTCTCTCCCTGCCCCCGCGGACTGGCGGAGGCGAGGCAGGGCGAGACCGGCGGGAGGCCGGGTTCTCGCCCTGCCCCAGCGGCCTGGCGAGGCGAGGCGGGGCGAGACCGGCAGGCGGCCATGTTCTCGCCCTGCCCCCGCGGCCTGGCGGGGCGAGGCGGGGCGGACCGGCGAGGCCGGGTTCTCGCCCTGCCCCCGCGGCCTGGCGAGGCGAGGCAGGGCGAGACCAGCGGGAGGCCGGGTTCTCGCCCTGCCCCCGCGGCCCTGGGCGAGGCGAGGCGAGACCGACAGAAGGTCGGGTTCTGCCCCCGCGGCCTGGCGAGGCGAGGCGGGGCGAGACCGGCGGGAGGCCGGTTCTCGCCCTGCCCCCGCGGCCTGACGAGGCGAGGCGGGGCGAGACCGGCGGGAGGCCGGGTTCTCGCCCTGCCCCCGCGGCCTGACGGGGCGAGGCGGGGCGGGGTGAGACCGACGGAAAGGTCGGGTTCTCGCCCTGCCCCCGCGGCCTGGCGGGGCTAGGCGGGGCGAGGCGGGGCGAGACCGGCGGGAGGCCGGGGTCTCGCCCCTGCCCCCTGCTCCCCAGCCTGTCTCGGGTGTCCGGGAAGGTGGGGGGTATGGCTTCTCCCGCCCTTGGACCTCTTTGGGCCTTGTCGTTACCGTTTTACCCTCGGGGTGGAATTACCTCTTTACCCCCCGATGTGGCTGTTTTCTATTGGCCCGAGACATATTTGGCGTAGGGGTATTGTAGACATTTTGGTCCATGGGATTTGGAAAACTATAAAAAGACCCTTAGGGGTGCCTTGGAGAGCATCACTTCTTCACTCTCTCTTCATCCTTCAAGGCACCCTAGCTCAAGCATTGACTAGGGAGGGAGAGATCTCAAAGGTCTTCCGGGTGTGAGGTGGGACCTCCACGCTAGAGCCGAGGGTCTGTTCCTAGTTTCCCATGTCTTTGGTCCGTGACGTTCCCCCGAGTGTAGTAGGTGTGAGGTCACCTCTCTTTTGGGACCCCGAACTCCACAGAGACCAAGTTTTTGGTTTCAACACTTTTGGTGCGGTGAGCGTGGAGAGTGACCAACAAAGAAGATCTTGGGAGAGTGACATGACTGGAGGTCATAGAGGTAGTGATGATCTCGGCGAGCTCCCCAGCCCAGGACCCTTTGTAGGGAAACAAAAGTTCATGGCCTCCATCCAGGGCATCATAGAGATGCTGCGAAGCATTGCTCCTCAGGGAGGTAGCTCCACCCCAACCCCCCAGGAGCTAGCTCCCCCCCTCTCGACGAGTAGACTCCCCGGGGGTCTAGGCGAGATGACCCCAGCAGGGGGAGAAGGAAGTGCACCAGGAAGAAGGCCAGGGAAGGAGAGGATGGGAGATGGGGTCGAGCGAGGCCTCACCGGCTGGACGTTGTTCTCCAGCCAGGCGAGTGCCAGCCTTCCAGGCGAGCAGGTCGCACGAGTGGAGGTGGCGAGACCACCCCTTAGGGGGTCACCCTTCAGCGAGCTGATCATCTCAGCTCCCGTTCCCGAGGGGTTCAGAGAGCCAGACTTGGCTTACTATACCGGGAAGGATGACCCCGTCCAACATCTACAGTGGTTTGAGGATGTCGTCTCCATCAAGCCGATGACAGATGCCTTCAAGTGTCGCCTCTTTGCAATCACGTTGAAGGAGAAGACAAGGGTTTGGTTTCATCAACTCCCTCCTAGGTCGATCTATGGCTTCGAGGACCTGAGCCGGAGCTTTCAGCTTCGCTTCTCCACCTCCAAGAAGAGGAAGAGGAGTACTGAGTCCATCTTCCTGATAAAGCAGGGGGCCGAGGAGTCGCTGGCCCGTTACGTTGACAGGTTTCAAGAGGAGATCCTGGAGGTCCAGGAGATGCCAGAGTATGCCCTCCAGATGACATTCACGATGAGGTTGCGCGAGGGGTTCTTCAAAATGAGCCTGACTCGAAAGGCCCCCCTTTCCTTTGAGAAGCTGATGGAAAGGGCAGCCGAGGAGATAACCATGAAGGCGGCTAACCCGGCATTTGTCAAGAAGTTGGCAAAGCTAACAGAGATGGAGTCAAAGGAGCAAGGTGGCTCGAGACCTCAGGAAGGAAGAAGGAGAGAGGAGCGGAGGGCTCAGGAGGGCCCAGAACCAGGTTGGAGGCAGCAGAGAGGACCCGTTCAGGGTCCAGGAAGAGGTTACGTCCAAGATGGGGGGAACTTCCATGGGGGCCAAGGGAGGTTCAACTTCCACAGGCAAGCCCCAAGACAGCTCTTACCCCCGCCGCAGCAAGCCTTGGCGATAGGAGGAGGAAGAGGTAGCAGGAGAGAATGCCCGACCCGCCGAAGGAGGGGAGGAGCGCTACCGTACTGTGACTTCCACCAGGTAGAGGGGCACGCCACAGCTACCTGCCCCGAGTTCCTGGAAGTGAGGGGGGCGAGAGGCCCTGCCCAGCCGCAGCCGCTGGTGCGGGTTAAGGAGGTTCTACCTAGAGATGGGGGGATGACGTGTGTGGGGACCGGGTCGATGTAGGGCCCCGTGGTGGTATAACTGTGATCCATGGTGGAGTAGGGATTGAAGCCACTCGGATGGCGAGCCTTCATGTGATGTACCGACGGAGCGTCGCCTCGACGTCCCAGACCCCACCTCAGGAGGAGAAGATCACCTTCTCGGTGAAGGACCTGCCGGATCATGAGGATTCGTTTTGCGATGCACTGATCATCCAGACGGCCATCGAAGGCTACACCGTCTCCAGGATCTTGGTTGACAACGAAAACTCCGTCAACGTCGTTTTCAAGAAGGCGTTTGACGAGATGAAGGTAGAGCCAAGGAGGTGTTGGCCTCGGACGGACCCTGTTCGAATTTTCAGGGGAGAGGAAGGAGGTAGAGGGTGGAGTAGGACTCTAAGTAAAGTTGGGATGGGCTTCAAGGAACTGCCGTTCGTCATTGTTGAAGCTCCAAGCAGAAACCTGGTCTCTCGTGGAGTTCGTCCCTCGGGGAAGGCTTTCCGGTGTTCCATGTTCCTCACACCTACTAGTTCACTCGAGATCTAGGAAGTCACGGACCAAAGGATCAAGAAGTGCTACTAGGAACAGACCGTCACTTGGTTGGCTCTAGCGCGGAGGAAATGGAGGTCCCATGGAAAGCCTCACAGGATGGAAGTGTCCGGTGGAAGGCGGATACCTGACCACCGGGCACTTTCCCCTCCCTGAGGAAGCCAATGCCCGACGAGCTAGGATGCCTTGGAGAGCTCTCTCCAACTCTACCAAGAGTCGGGGGGGGGGGGGGTCAGAACCCATCTTTTTTCCCCGTTTAGGGGATTTGGAGAAGTTCAACTAAGAAACCTGGTTTCCCACCCCCGAGAGATCCCTCTCCAAGGCACCCACTACCTGGGGGTCTATTTATGTTTTTTCCAAGTCTCTGGGGGTAAAAATGACCAAAATACCCCGAGAGGATCCCTACGCCCAAAAAGCCTTGGGCCAATGTGCCTCGGGGAGGAAACGCCCACCCCCGAGAGGCCGGGGGCAGAGTTCCTTTTTGCCCCGTAAAACGTCCCCTCCAAGGGTACAGCTGGGCGGGGGTAACTTCTCGTGGAAGCAAGTGTTTTTTACGCCGCCAAGGGGGTCCCGTCACCCGCCCCATTAGCAAACAGGTTGACCCGAGACGGCTAAGTATTTTTTACCCAGGGGGCCGCCACCGGTCAGGCTCCCATAGCGAGCAGGCCGCCCGGGGGGGGGGGGGGTGAAGTGTTTTTTTACCCAGGGGGTCTCGCCACCCAGGCTCCCATAGCGCGAGCAGTTGACCCCTCCGGGGGGTGAAGATGGGGTCTTGTCACCCAGGCTCCCATCAGCGAGACAGGTCTCCCTGGAGAGGCGCGCAAGAAAATTACACTCGCGAATACGTTGGGTTGGACATTTCTCGAGCTTGTGGCGAGCGGGGATTGTGTACCACCCCGTATTCGCAGGTTTCCGGTTTTAAGCTTTTGGAATGGTTTGAGCTCTTGGTGGCCATTTTTGCCCAGCTTGGAAAATACGAGGCCGAAAAATCTACCTCCCCCCAGTGGCCTTTTTTGGGGGCGGGTGCGAGCAGTTGGCTGGCACCTCGCCCCGGCGAGCGAGGTGGGAGCCGGGAGGCCGGGAGGCTGGGGTCTCTCCCGCCGCCTCGCCGCGAGCAGGGGGCGAGCGCCGGGAGGCCGAGGTCTCACCCCTGCCCCCCAGCCCACCCTCGCCGCGAGCAGGCCGCTCGGGCGAGACCGGCGGGAGGCAGGGGCCGAGCCTGGCGGAGGTGAGCCGGGGCGAGCAGGCCGGCGGGAGCGTCAGGTTCTCGCCGCCTCGCCGCGGCCTGGCAGGCCGCTCGGGGCGAGCGCCAGGCCGAGGCCGCCTCGCCGCGACCCGCAGGCCTGGAGCTCGGGCGAGCGGCCGGGAGGCCGCGGCCGCCTCGCCCCCGCGGCCTGCAGGCGAGGCGCTCGGGCGAGCGCCAGGCCGAGGTTTCTCGCCGCCTCGCCGCGAGCAGGCCGCTCGGGCGAGCGGGGTGAGCCGGAAGGCCGCGGCCGCCTGCCCGCCGCGAGCGTGGAGGCCAAGGTCGGGCGAGCGGGGCCAGGCGGGGCGAGAGGCCGCCTCGCCGCGAGCAGGCCGCTCGGGCGAGCGCCAGGCCGAGGCCGCCCCCCTCGCCGCGAGCAGCCGCTCGGGGCGGGAAGGGGGGGGGAGCACTTGGACCTCTTTGGGCCTTGTCGTTACCGTTTTACCCTCGCCGCGGGGTGGAATTACCTCTTTACCCCAGGCCGCTCGGGCGAGCGCTGTTTTCAGGCCGCGGCCCGCCTCGCATATTTGCGGGCGGGTATTTCATGCATTTTGGCATGAGATTTGGAAAACTATAAATAGCCAGGGGGCCTTGGAGAGCATCACTTCTTCACTCTCTCTTCATCCTTCGGCCATAGCAAGCTGCCGCGGGCAGGGGGGCCAAAGGCTCGGGCGAGGTGTGCGCCACGCTAGAGTCGCGGGTTCCTCGTTTTCCAAGTCTTTGGTCTGTGACGTTCCCCCAAGTGAGTAGGTGTGAGGTCACCCGCTCATTTGGGACCCCGAACTCCACAGAGACCAGTTTTTGGTTTCAACAATAACATTCCCAAAAAGGCGATTGCCTATTTGCATACCAAGCTCAGATAACTATATATAGACCCTATGGATATCTTTGGAGGGGCGAGTTTTTTTTTTACTTCCAGGCTGCGTTTCGTATGGCGAGCGCCCTCCAGGCCCGCTTTTGGCTTGTGAGGGGAAACACTTTAAGGCCTTCAGTGTGAGTGGTGTGACATCCGCGAGCAGGCCGCTCGGGCGAGTTCCTAAGTGCCAGCAGGTGTGCGGCAGAAGAAATGCGTTACACCTCGCCTGCCGAACCTTTTGTGAGACCACAGAGTTTCGGTTTCAACTGGGCAGAATTGTCCAAAGTCATCGATATTGAATTAAACATACAAAATCTCGCGTCGAATGTTTAGGTTCTTTCCTTGATTTATAGATTTATCATTTTGAAACTACAAACTCACCCGGGCTCCCGTTTTGACATCGAAGGTTTTTTTTCCCAACAGATTTTGCTTGGGCCCACATTTTTCATCTAGACGGTCATTTTTTGCTTGGAATATTTTTTTGCCCGAGTAAGCATTTTTTTTGCTCAAACATATATTTTTTAGCTATTCTTTTCAATGCCGTTCTAAGCCAGAGCCAAAAGTTTTGGCATCCAATTTAAATTCTGCGAGCAGAATTTCACTCTGTTACCGAACAATAAAATTAAATCTCAAAGTCATTTGTTAAATTGATTTTTGTTTAAAAACTAATTCAAGAAAAAAAACGGGTTTGACTAGAATATTTGGATCATTTCAAATCTAATTTACATGGCATAAAGGCGTTTAAACTAATTCGTTTCTATTCGGCGTCGTGGGCGATTAGAGAAATAGTGGTGGAATAATCAGCTGTTTCAAACGAAAAATTTGAAACATTCCTAAAATCAAAGAATCAAAGGTAGAAATCTGAATGAAATCTAGGGTTTATCATCAATGGTTTTTCGAGGTTGACACAAGAAATCTCGGAAAGAATCTGTTATGTCTGCTCCAGAAATGGAACCAATGAAGAAACCCAATGAAGAACGGTATGTTTGCAGGGCAGGAAGGTAGCTGGAAGGAGAAATAGGAGTGAGGTCGACGACAAACTTGTGAGTCGGCGTGTTGAAACCAGAAACCTGGTCCTGTGGAGTTCGGGTCTGAAAGGGGGACCTCACACCTAACCTCGAGAGAACGCCATGCCAGCTATGGGAGACTATGAACAGACCCTCGGCTAGCCGGGTCCCACCTCACACCCGGAAGGCTACCCGAGACTTCCCCTCCCTAGCCAATGCTCGAGCTGGGCCTTGAAGCTCTCTCAACACTACCAAGAAGAAACCAAGGGAGGAGCAAGCAAGAAGAAGAAGATCAAGCAGTCCCCCCTCCAAGGCACCCAAGGGGGTCTATTTATAGTTTTCCAAAACCCCTTGGACCAAATGACCGAGAACCTCGCGCCCAAAAAGCCTTGGGCCAATAGAAAAAGCCACGCCGGGGGTAAAGGGGGAATTTCCCCCGATGGCAAGAGTAAAACTGCAAGGGACAAGGGCGAGACCGCGGCCTCCGACCGTCCTCGCCCCGCCAGGCCGCCGACGAGAGGCGCGGGCGACCCTGGCCCCCCCGGCCGGTCTCCTCCGCCCCGTAGGCCGCCGCAAGAAAGGCGCGGGCGAGACTGGCCCCCGGCCGGTACTCGCCCCGCTAGGCCGCCGAACAAGAAGAGGCGCGGGCGAGACCCCGGCCCCCGGCCGGTCTCGCCCCGTAGGCCGCAGAACAAGAAGAGGCGCGGGCGACCCTGGCCCCCGCCGGTCTGCCCCCAGGCCGCAAATCAAGAAGAGGCGCAGGCGAGACCCTGGCCCCCGGCCGGTCTCGCCCCGAGCCTGGCTAGAAGAGGGCGGAACCCTGGCCCCGGCCGTCTCGCCCCGCTAGGCCGGAGCTAGAAGAGGCGCGGGCGGACTTGGCCCCCGGCCGGTCTCGCCCCGCTAGGCCCACTAGAAGAGGCGCGGGCGAGACCCTGGCCCCCGGCCGGTCTCGCCCCGCTAGGCCGCCGAACAAGAAGAGGCGCGGGCAACCCTGGCCCCGGCCGGTCTACCCAGCCACCAGCTAGAAGAGGCGCGGGCGAGCCTGGCCCCCGGCGGAATCGTCTCGGAGCTAGAAGAGGCGCGGGCGAACCCTGGCCCCCGCCGGTCTCGCCCCGCTACCGCTGAACAAGTTCGAGATTGGGCTGCGACCTGGCGGCCAGGCGGCTTGCGGCCTGGCGGCCTGGGCGGCTTGCGGCGGCTTGCCGAGCGCCTTGGGGGGAGAAATATTTTCTCCCCCTACTAGTATGTCTTTCAGTTCACACAAAATTGGCCCCTAGGAGTGCAAAACCCCAAAAAGCTTAAAAACTTGCACCTTGTTTTGGCCCACTCTCCGCGAATACGGGGTTGTACACAATGCGCTCTTTTTCGAGGCCTGGCACAAGCTCGAAAGAAACATCCAACCCAACATTCGCGAGTGTAACTCCCCTCGGGGTCAACCGCCATGAGCTAAGCCTGGGTGGCGGACCTCCTTGTTGGGGAAAACACTAGTCTCCACGAGAGATCAACCTACCCAGCCAGCTAGTGGGAGCCTGGCGAGCGGAATCGTCTCGGAGCTGAGGACTGGGGCTAGCCTCCACGAGAGATCAACCTACCCAGCCAGCTAGTGGGAGCCTGGCGGCGGAATCGTCATCGGAGCAAAGGACTTGGGCTACCACGAGAGATCAACCTACCCAGCCAGCTAGTGGGAGAGCCTGACACGGAATCTATCTCGCGAAGCAAGGGACTTGGCCTCCACGAGAGATCAACCTGCCCTGCCAGCTAGTGAGAGCCTGGCGCGGAATCTATCATCGGAGCTAGGACTTGGCTAGCCTCCACGAGAGATCAACCTACCCAGCCAGCTAGTGGAGCCTGGCAGGAATCTATCTCGGCTAAGGGACTTAGCCTCCACGAGAGATCAACCTGCCCCTGCCAGCTAGTGAGAGCCTGAGGAATCTATCTCGGAGCTAAGGGGCTAGCCTCCACGAGAGATCAACCTACCCAGCCAGCTAGTGGGAGCCTGACAGCGGCGGAATCATCATCGGAGCTAAGGACTTGGGCTACCACGAGAGATCAACCTACCCAGCCAGCTAGTGGGAGCCTGAAGCCTGACAGCGGAATCTATCATCGGAGCAAAGGGACTTGGGCTACCACGAGAGATCAACCTACCCAGCCAGCTAGTGGGAGCCTGGCGGCGGAATCGTCATCGGAGCTAAGGACTTCGGGCTACCACGAGAGATCAACCTACCCAGCCAGCTAGTGGGAGCCTGGCGGCGGAATAGTCATCGGAGCTGAGGGACTTGGGCTACCACGAGAGATCAACCTACCCAGCCAGCTAGTGGGAGCCTGGCGGCGGAGATCCATCGGAGCTGAGGACTTGGGCTACCACGGAATCAACCTACCCAGCCAGCTATCTCTGGCGGCTATCATCGGAGGGACTTGGCTACCCGAGAGATCAACCTACCCAGCCAGCTAGTGGGAGCCTGGCGGCGGAATCGTTATCGGAGCAAAGGACTTGGGCTACCACGAGAGATCAACCTACCCAGCCACTAGTGGGAGCCTGGAGGCGGAATCGTCATCGGAGCAAAGGACTTGGGCTACCACGAGAGATCAACCTACCCAGCCAGCTAGTGGGAGCCTGGCGGCGGAATCGTCATCGGAGCTGAGGGACTAAGCTACACAATCAAATCATACCAAATCCTACATCCTCAAACGGGAAAATAGATGGGTTACATGATCCCCCCGACTCAGCTGTTCGGGGGCTGGACTCAATACAACATAAGAAGAATACAGGACTCTACCCGGGACGAGGCTTCTTCAGGGGGTCTGGGCCCGGTGGTCGCCATCCGCTTCCTGCTCGCGCCGGACACTTCCATCCTGCTCAGGCTCTCCATGATCTTCTCCATCTCCTCTGCCTTGGCCATCCAAGAGATGGTGTTGACGGCCGTGACGTAGCACTGCCTTGCCATCCTTGAGTCTCCCTTGACTCTGACCTGGATCCCCCCTGAGCTGAACTTGAGGCATTGGTGGAATGAAGACGGCACGCAACGGAAGCGCTGATGAGGGGTCTTCCGAAGATGGCGCTGTAGCTACTTGGAGCGTCAAAAATGACGAACGGGCAGTTCCTCGAGACTCCTCCCAATTTTACTTGGAGCCCACTCCACCCTCGACCTCCTTCCTCTCCCCTGAGAATCCGAACAGGGTCCATCCGAGGCCAACACCCTCCTTGGCTCTACTTTCATCTCATCAAACGCCTTCTTGAAAATGACGTTGACGGAGCTTCCGTTGTCAACCAAGATCCGGGAGACGGTGTAGCCTTCGATGGCCGTCTGGACGACCAGCGCATCGCAGAACGGATCCTCATGATCTGGCAGGTCCTTCACCGAGAAGGTGATCTTCTCCTCTGGGGCGGGGTCTGGGAGGTTGAGGCGACGCTTCTCCGGTACATGACATGGAGGCTAGCCTTCCGAGTGGCCTCAACCCCCACTCCACCGTGGATCACTCCTATGCTACCTCGGGTTCCCACGTCGACCCGGTCCTCGCATATATCATCACCCCTTCTCCGGGTAGAACCTCTTCTACTCGTACCGCGGCTGCGGCTGCGCAGGGCCTCTCGCCCCCCTCACTTCCAAGAATTCGGGCAGGTAGCCGTGGCGTGCCCCTCCACCTGGTGGAAGTCGCAGTACGGTAGCGCTCCTCCCCTCTTTCGGCGGGCTGGACGCTCCCTCCTGTTACCTCTTCCCCCTCCTATCGCCAATGCTTGTTGTGGAGGGTAAGAGTTGCCTTGGGGCTGCCTCTGGAAGTTGTACCTCCCTTGGCCCCCATGGTATTTCCCCCCCTTGGATGAGAGCTCTTCCTGGACCTTGGGCAGGTCCCCCTGTTGCCTCCAGCCTGGTTCCGGACCCTCCTGTCCTTGGAACCCGAGCTCTGTGATCCTCTCTCCTTCTTCCTTCCTGATGCCTTGAGCCACCCTGCTCCTTTGACTCCACCTCCGTCAACTTTTCCAACCTCTTGACGAACACCGGTTGGCCGCCTCCATGGCTATCTCCTCTGCCGCCCTTTCCATCAGCTCCTCGAAGGAAAGGGGGGCCTTCCGGGTCAAGCTCATCTTGAAGAAGCCTTCCTTCAGCCCAACGGTGAAGGCCATCTGGAGAGCATACCCTGGCATCTCCTGGACCTCCAAGATCTCCTCTTGGAACCTGTCTACGTAGCGGCCAGCGACTCCTCGGCCCCCTGCCTTATCAGGAAGATGGACTCAGGACTCCTCTTCCGCTTCTTGGAGGTGGAGAAGCGGAGCTGGAAGCTTTGGCTCAAGTCCTCGAACCCGTAGATGACCTCGGAGGAGTTGATGGAACCAGTCCCTTGCCTTCTCCTTCAGAGTGATCGCGAAGAGGCGACACTTGAAGGCATCCGTCATCGGTCTGATGGAGACGGCATCCTCGAACCACTGCAGATGCTGGACGGGGTCATCCTTCCCCGTATAGTAAGCCATGTCTGGCTCTCTGAACCCCTCGGAACGGAGCTGAGATGATCAGCTCGCTGAAGGGTGACCCCTAAGGGGTGGTCTTGCCACCTCCACTCGCGCGACCTGCTCGCCTTGAAGGTTGGCACTCGCCGGCTGGAGAACAGCTCCCGGCCGGTGAGGTCTCGCTCGACCCCATCGCCCATCCTCTCCTTCCCTGGCCTTCTTCCTGGTGCGCTTCCCTCTCCCCCCGCTGGGGTCATCTCGCCTAGACCCCTGGGAGTCGACTCGTCGAGGGGGGGAGCTAGCTCCTGGTTGGTCGGGGTGGAGCTGCCACCCTGAGGAGCGATGCTTCGCAGCATCTCCATGATGCCCTGGATGGAGGCCATGAACTCTTGCCTCCCAACAAAGGGTCCTGGGGTGGGGAGCTCGCCGAGGTCATCACTACCTCCTTGACCTCCGTCATGACACTCTCTCAAGATCTTCTGTGCTGGTCACTCTCCACGCTCACCCGCACCAAAATGTTGAAACCAGAAACCTGGTCTCTCGTGGAGTTCGTCCCTCGGGGAAGGGGTGACCTCACACCTACTACACTCGAGAGAACGTCACGGACCAAAGGATCAAGAAACTAGGAACAGACCCTCGGCTCTAGCGCGGAGGTCCCACCTCACACCCGGAAGGCTACCTGAGCACTTCCCCTCCCTAGCCAATGCTCGAGCTAGGATGCCTTGGAGAGCTCTCTCAACTCTACCAAGAAGAAGCTAGGGGAGGAGAAAACTAAGAAAGCAGATCCCTCTCCAAGGCACCCAAGGAGGTCTATTTATAGTTTTTCCAAGTCCTGGGGGTAAAAATGACCAAAATACCCCTACGCCCAAAAAGCCTTGGGCCAATAGGAAACGCCCACGCCGGGGGCAGAGCGGTAAAACGCCTCCAAGGGTACAGCGGTAAAAGCACGCCGCCAACACCCCCCCCCAAACACCCGAGACGGCCCCAGGCCGCCGGTCAGGCCGCGAGCAGCCGCCCGGGCGAGCGCCAGGCCGCGAGCAGCCGCTCGGGCGAGACAGGCTGCTGGCCGTCTCGCCCGCGAGCAGACCGCTCGGGCGAGCGCCAGGCCGAGGCCGCCTCGCCGCGAGCAGGCTGCTCGGCGCGAGCGCCAGGCCGCGGCCGCCTCGCCGCGAGCAGGCCGCTCGGGCGAGCGCCAGGCCGAGGCCGCCTCGCCGCGAGCAGGCCGCTCGGGCGAGCGCCAGGCCGCGGCCGCCTCGCCGCGAGCAGGCCGCTCGGGCGAGCGCCAGGCCGAGGCCGCCTCGCCGCGAGCAGGCCGCTCGGGCAAGCGCCAGGCCGCGGCCGCCTCGCCGCGAGCAGGCCGCTCGGGCGAGCGCCAGGCCGCGGCCGCCTCGCCGCGAGCAGGCCGCTCGGGCGAGCGCCAGGCCGCGGCCGCCTCGCCGCGAGCAGGCCGCTCGGCGAGCGCCAGGCCGCGGCCGCCTCGCCGCGAGCAGGCCGCTCGGGCGAGCGCCAGGCCGCGCCGCCTCGCCGCGAGCAGGCCGCTCGGGCGAGCGCCAGGCCGCGGCCGCCTCGCCGCGAGCAGGCCGCTCGGGCGAGCGCCAGGCCGCGGCCGCCTCGCCGCGGCAGGCCGCTCGGGCGAGCGCCACCCGCGGCCTGCCTCGCCCGCGAGCAGGCCGCTCGGGCGAGCGCCAGGCCGCGGCCGCCTCGCCCGCGAGCAGCTGCTCGGGCGAGCGCCAGGCCGCGGCCGCCTCGCCCGCGAGCAGGCCGCTCGGGCGAGCGCCAGGCTGCGGCCGCCTCGCCTGCCCCTACCACAGACTCAACCCCGGCCGGGCGGGTGCTGGCCAGCTTGCCGCACCCGCCCTCCCAACAGAGGGGCCATTGGGGGAAGCCAATTCTTCCTCCCCCTAATAGTATGTTCTAAGCCAGAGCCAAAATTGGCCACCGAGAGTTCAAAATCTCCAAAAAGCTTAAAAACGGGTTTGACTTATTTCGGGTCCGCTCTTCGCGAATACGGGGTTGTACAGCCGGCGGAAGAAGAAATAAAAGGAGAACGATGGTTGAGGCTCCTGGCAGATCTGGAAGGAAGGCAACACAGGTCGAGACTCAACGACGAGTTTGAATCGGCGGAAGTGGCAGCGGGCGTCGGCGGATCTCCGGTCGGAGCAGGCTAGCGATTTGGAGTAGTGGCAGCAGGCATCGGCGGGCAGAGGAGCTGGTCGGGAGGAGAACGATGGCGAACTGCGCGAATCGGGAGGGGACAATGGCGAACAGCTTGGGCGGAGATGGCACTGGAGGCGCTGTTTCTGTTCTGAAATTCGCGGTGTGAAACTCTCAAAACGCCCTGCCAAACAAAGCCTAAATAAAAATCAAAATTGATAAATTTAAATAAATGAGGAGCGCAATTTAGAGGAGAGTAGATGTGACCACAAATATCGACCCGTAACTTTGACCACGAGTCTCCGTTAGTGAGGATTTTGATTTCTATGTGCGGCGTTCCTTTCGTTGAAAAATTGTAGAGATTGGCACGGAAGGAAAGTGGAAACTATACAGCTCAACGCCAGCGCAGCGTTGGACGTGGTCCCGTGGACGGTTGGGATTCCGTCTATTTTGTGCGCCTCCGCCTCCGCCGCCGCCGCCCAGCCGTTGATTTATTTCTCTTTTAATACCAACTGGATTTATAATATATATATATAATACCATATTTATATTTTATTGAAAATAAGGCGTTCCCTTTATTCTGAGCCCTCTTTAAAAACCGTTCCCTCTTTCTTCACCCTTTCCCCTCCTCTCCGCCGCCTCCCCTCCCCAGATCCCTTCCCTTGTTCATCTCCTCTTTTCCGGCAACGGCGATGGCGGGAACCAGGGAAGAAAACGTCTACTTGGCGAAGCTCGCAGAGCAGGCCGAAAGGTACGAAGAGATGGTGGAGTTCACAGAGAAGGTTGCTGCTGCGACTGACAAGGAAGAGCTCACCGTCGAGGAGCGCAACCTCCTTTCCGTTGCTTACAAGAACGTGATCGGCGCCCGACGTGCCTCGTGGAGGATCGTATCGTCGATCGAGCAGAAGGAGGAAAGCCGCGGGAATGAGGATCACGTCGCCGCGATCAAGGAGTACAGGGGTAAGATCGAGACGGAGCTTGATGGCATATGCAAGGGCATCCTCAAGCTTCTCGATTCTCACCTCATCCCATCCGCCTCCGCCAGCGACTCCAAAGTTTTCTATCTCAAGATGAAAGGCGACTACCATCGGTATCTGTCTGAGTTCAAGACGGGATCCGATCGCAAGGAAGCCGCCGAGAGCACCCTTAACGCCTACAAGTCTGCTCAGGTCTGCCACGCCTTCTCTTCTGGTTCTCTCCTCTGGTTATTTTCAGATCTGATATATTATACATGCCTCTTCCGCACAGATCTGTGCTGTATATGAATTTCTCTGTTATTAGGGTTTTATTGATTTGGATCTAATGTGTAGGATATTGCAACGGCGGAACTGGCGCCTACTCACCCGATCAGGCTGGGGCTTGCTCTTAATTTCTCGGTGTTTTACTACGAGATCTTGAATTCTCCCGATCGGGCTTGCACGCTTGCGAAGCAGGTACTGTTTTGAAATTTGTTTAATTATTATTTTTTTCCATCATTTCTATTTGGAATTATAGCTTCTTTTATTCGAATTGCATTGGTGCTTCATTCCGCTTTGAACTTGTTTCCTTTTTGCTACTTAGCTCTTTAATTTGAAATTTAAAAAGGAAGATCTTTGGGTCGGATTTTACTTTTTTTTCTTTCTTTTCCTCTGTTTTGGTTCTTTAATTATTTTAATTAATAATAATAGTTTGATGAATTTATATTGTTACTACACCCTAATTATTGTCTTTGTTTTTCTCGCTCTAATAAGATTTGGGTTCATTATTTAGCTAAAAAATGCTTAAAGTTCGTTACTTTTTGGTGTTTCATTCCTCTTAATGCTTAGAAGAAATCAAAAAAATAATTTACACATCTTTATTTAGATTTGCTTTTGCTACTACTCCCGGATATTTAGGCGGATATATTGGTGGAGGATGGTCAAAATCAGAAATAGGGAGAAATGTTGACTTACTAGTATGCTGATAGTGATCCTCCCCCATCTTAAGCTTGATTTGTGTCTTTCATGATCAATGAAGTTCAAGTCGCTTGATCTCACGTAGGCTTTGTTTATTTTGATTACTAAAGATGAACACAAAATAAAGAGTTTGTTTTTAATGAATAATTGTTAGTCTACTTCCTTGCAACCAATGCACAAAATATCTAATGGAGTCAATTTGTGTTGAATTTTTTTGTTGGATTTGCTCCTTGAGGAAAATAAGTGGAGAGAAATAAGGAGGGAAGCAAATAATGACAGTGAAACAAGTGAGAAAAGTGAGAGTGAGGAGACATAATTATATAAAGAGAGAAAATAGGAGATAATGCTAATTGCAAGTAATTGTGTGAATACAAGAGGTAAGTTTGGTGATGTCACAATATCATTACTGCCTCTAGAAGAAGATAATCGACAGCGAAGATCTTTACGGAAGTATTTTTGGCATTTATGTCCTTGGGCATGTACTGCTCACTAATATACATTTCATAATACTCTAGCATATGTCTTTTGATTAGAGTCTCTTGGAGGTTTGTTGAAAATTAGCAATGAGATGATTCAGTTTGTTGATTTGTTGCATGATATTATTTTTGTAAAACACTAATTTGTTTTATCTTCCCATTCAAGATTGTATCATTATGTCATCCTTGTCGCTTTAGGAGGCATTCATATTTGACATATATTTCCCTTGAAAACATATTTGGTTTCCAAATAACTAGTATCCGGGAGCAAAGATCATTGAAGATGGGTAATATTGACATTTTTTGGGAAAGATTTTTGATCTTAAATGAAGTAAACTGAAGACATTCTTTACCCAAAGAAATTTGATGTATCTCTCTTGAATATAAAAAATGGTATCCATGAACAAAATTTTTTTGGAATCTCTTGGACATAAATATGTTCAAAATTTGTGTTCATCACTTGAAAAGAATATTAATATTTCCTTCAATCTTTTGCACGAGTAGACCAGAAATATAGTGATAAAAGTTATCATGTATATATAATGTTATGAGAACTGAGAAGCTATCGACAATGAATAATTCACTATCAATGTGGTTACTAGAGGGAAAAAGAAAAGCTGAGAAGGAAAATGGGGAGTAGAAATCAGAGTAAAAAAGCGAAAAAAATGAAATAGATAATTACTCGAAGAATAAGAAGGAAAATGAGCGAAAAATCACTTGGCCTTTTTTTCCTAGTAGGAGCGAGCTATCTATATGTAGTACAAGCTTTGTGTTGTTCCAGACCAGCATAGTAGATTTTTGACGCAAGCTTGATAGTCCCTCAAAAATCATGTAATTGTTAACTGAGACCTATGTAGCATAAGGAGGGAAACGTGATACGGGATACAAAACAGATACGAGAAACATGATTTAAAAAAAAGGCTACCATAAACAATTTTAATTTTTTTTAAGGAAGGAGAGTAAGAAAAAGAAGAATAGGAATACGAAGAAGAAGAGGAAGAAGATGAAGAGGAAGGAGAAGATGAGTAAGAAGAAGAAGAGGAGGTAGAAGAAGAGTAGGAGGTGGAAGAAGAAGAAGAATGGAAGAGGAGGAGGAAGAGCTTACTAGCAGGGCGGGGTCGAGAGCTGGGAGCGGGATCAGGATTTGGAGCGGGATCTCTAAGTTTCTTATTTGTTCTTTGATTCGTAATTAATCTTCCACCCATCAAGTGAAGGACTATTTGAAAACAATTGATGCGCCATTCTTTATTTTAGCGATATTTTTTTCTTTTGTATTGCCGTGTCATGTTAGTAGCCAGTAGGGGAGCCTTGGCGCACCGGTTGAGGCGTTGCTGTGTAACCTTGAGGTCATGTGTTCGAGTCCTGGAAGCAGTCTCTTGCAAAAATGTAGTGTAAAGTTTGCCTACATTTCACCCTCGTGGCGGGACTCTTCTCCGGACCCTCGTTGCTCGGGAATGCTTTGTACACTGGGCTGGCCTTTCTTTTATAGTCGTGTCATGTTGGAGCTACATACTTTTTTCATCATATGTTTGTGGAAATAATACTCAGGTTCTTTGCCATTTCTCATTTTGCACTAGATATATTTCTCAAATGAGTTAATATAATTGAGGGTTCTCAGCACATAGCTTTAAATTGTCTTTAAAAGCTTTCATTTCATCATCATGATGATCATCAATAATCTTATCCCAGCTATTTGGGGTTGACTTTATGAATCATCATTCCATTTCTTCCTCTCGAACGGTGTAAATTAGTTACCTGTACTTTGCTATTTCTCCTACTTAATTATTTGACACTAATAATATCTTCTCACCTAACTAATTACTGCATTTTTACCTTGGTTTTACACACCAAATCACCTTATTTTATTTTCTATTATTTTTTCTTCGCTAGATGTCACTACCAATGTTCCTTTAATAGAATCATCATTCATTTATCTTCTCTAGTTTTGCCTCACATTCATCTTAGCATTCTTTCTTTTTACAATACTCAACTCAGATATCAACCCTTTATGTATTGCACAACGCCCAATATTATAAAATTTATCTTTAAATTTATAATATTTTCTTATGGTATGGTACTCCTGTGATACTTCTCCATTTTAACCCTCCAACTTGCGGTTACATCAAATTTGTTCTATATTTTAGTAGCAAGAAATTTTTTTTTTGTCATTTGATATTCTTTTTATCTTCAAAGTTTTGTTAACCAAATTATTGTAATATTTTTTGTAACATTATGTATCTCATTGGAACCAAAAATTTTATCTTCATGCATTTTCTTTTAATTTAATTTCACTATACTTTTTATATTAATATATAATATTTGTCATTGTTCTATTCATTTTGCTCTTTCAAAAAAATTATCTTAACACTTCAATTAAAAACTTCTCAAAGCATCATTTTAAACTTTCATTCACTCTAGCCTTAACTATTCTATATTTCTCATTTCTTCCTTCTTCAGTAATAATTCAATTATGTAAATCATGAAAAGATGCTTTTTTTTGCTCTTTACACTCATGACTTCTAGCATTCATGCAATTAATATCACCCTTGGTGGTATTCAGTTTATTTACCATTTAAAACTTGCTCTTTTTATCAGTATTTTTTTGTCTTCTTCACTCTGCTAATAGAAGGGGAGCCTTGGCGCACCAGTTAAGGTGTCGTCGTGTGACCTTGAGGTCACGGGTTTGAGTCCTGGAAGCAGCCTCTTGCAAAAATGCAGGATAAGGTTTGCCTAAAGCCTAAACCCTTCCTCGGTCACTCGCTGCACGGGGATGCTTTGTGCACCAGGCTGCTCTTTTTTCTTCACTCTGTTAATAGGCCCTTTTTTCTTCACTTTGCGTGGCGATACTTTGTTCACCGGGCTGCCCTTTTTTCTTCACCGGCTGCCCATTTTTCTTCACTCTGCTGCTAATATATGTTTTATTTGTAGACTTATCTAAAATATTTATCAGTCTTCTTAATGAAATCTGTCATGGTTGGTCACATTATTTTTGGCTTCACTAAATAACTTTAGTTTGCCTCATTTTACATTTTACATGAGTTTTAAAGTAACATTTTTCAACATTCAAAATTTACGATGTACTCTATTTTTTTTCTTTGTTATACAAGTATTTTATATTTCATGGTGAACTATCTTATGTAATCATATTAAGTCATCACAAGGATTTATCTTTCCTTCTAATCAATTTGGTGGCTCCATTTTTTGCAAGTGTTTTTCTTTATTCTTAAAAGACTATCTTCACTTTTGCAAGATCACAGACTATGGCTCTGTTTGGCGCCGCGGTGGCGGTCACAAACGCAGTGGTTATGAATTGCCGTTCGTGTTCTCCTGACCTCTCCCATGGAATTTCATTTTCTTTTTTGGTGGTGGTCATAACCATTGTCATACCAAAATTCTATGGCGGTTGTGTTTTTGTCCAAACTCACCGAGCAAAAAAACCGCACCAAAAGAAGTCTGTAACAAAATTAAATATAGCTTCTCTCATGTTATTGCTATCTACTATGTACTCACCATAAATTCTATTAATAGCTAACCCTACTAGAACATAAATACCATTTTAGGTCACTACTAATAATTGTTTTTTTCCTCGTGATGCATGTTGCTGTTATACGTAGAACTGCTCCAAAAACTAACTTTTTAATAGATATCCTAATCCAATTTTAGGAGGAGCACAAGGACTAATCATATTTACGACATCCTCTGCTATCAACTTATTACTAATCCTATTCACGTCATATGGTTCATATTTTTAACTTTGAAGTTAAATTGGCCTCACAAATAAAGGTGAAAGAAATGATACATTTAAATGAAGCATGACAAGTAATTATGTACTACTCAGGCTCTCTATTCCTCCATCTTTTCCCCTAATTGAGATCCCCAAATCAGATGTTGCTCTAGGTTGACCTGCGCAAACCAAGCTGAAAAGTTGGAACCAACATAGAATTTATCCGAAAACAGTAATTTGAAGACACTCTTTTCCATTCTTTTTTCATAAATGAGAAGGAAAGTTTAAGCTTTTGAGACTAGATATAGAAAACTCCAATGTGTTCTGCTATGATTACTTTGTGATAGATTCAAATTATGGCCACCAAGAAGAGTTATTGTGCTTTGTTATCAAATATTTGGAAGACGTCTTTGTTTCATCATTATAAGCTTTTGTACATTAATAGCACGAGCATAAGTCTTTTACATAAAAACAATTTGGATTGGCACTTGTTTGCCATACAGGTAAAAGAGGATATCTTGGAGACTTGAAGGTAAACTTTATAAAATCATAATTAGACCGATGATTTTGTATAAATTTGAGTGCTCATTAGTAAAAAAAAAACTCATCAAAATCTAAATTATGTACGACGGAAATGAAAGTGCTAGCTTAAGAGCAATGCGCAAATAAGAGATGGCCTATGTTCTATAAGGGAAATTCAAAAATAAGAGGTCTTGCAATGCCACAAATAAGAGCGGTGTATGTTCTGATGCTTTGCAATTTACGCTCCCAGGCATTTGATGAAGCCATTGCCGAGCTGGACACCCTCGGCGAAGAATCTTACAAGGACAGCACCCTCATAATGCAGCTTCTCCGCGACAATCTCACCCTCTGGACCTCAGACATGCAGGTAAGCAAGACAAACACAGTTGTGTCTTTTTCGGTCTTTCTCTCTATCTCCATGAAATTGCATATTGATTTTCTACAACCCGAAGCAGGATGACGATGTCGAGGAGATCAAGGAAGCTCCTCACCGCGACGAGCAGTAGTGGCCGGCTGTTACGAGGGTTGTTGCCCGATTCCAGAAGACCCTCTTTACTTTTTATCAATCGAACGAGTGTGCTTGTTGTTGCGTAGGCACTTGAATGTCATCATGGTTTTGTTTGCGGTTCCATTTCTCGAAAAGATTTCCTGTCTTCGAGCTCCGGCTCCCCGACGGATATTTCTCGCTCGTCTCAAATCTTTTTACATTTCCCTTTTCTCCTCTGCTATGTTCTCTTTATTTTTCTCCCCTACCTTGGAACCAAGAACCATGATGTATTTATACACTGCACTTTCTTCTACCCTTTATGAAAAATTGTTCTCTTCTATGCAGAATTATTCGACTAGTTAAATTATTGGTTGTTTTTTTTTGCTGGGCGAAGATTCTTCTAAATGTGGCAGGCTACCAAGGCTCCAATTTAAGGTCCGGTTCATGCAGTCGTAACCGTTTGACTGGTGAAAATAATTCCCCGAAATGAAACCTAAGTGGTCCAAATTAGTAAACGGAGAAAAACGCATTAGGAAATAAATCATCATAATAGTTTTCTTTTTATTGAATAATTTATGTGTTGGAAAAAATGGCCTCGCCATCTTGTTCCTGCCATAGTGTAATAAAACTTTCAAAATTTCAGTTTAAGCTTATCAGAAGCGTGTAATATGGCCTTGTCATCTTGTTCCTGTTTGGGTGGGTGATTCCAGATAAAGATAAAACGGTGTTTCTAAATTGAGCTCTGTTGCATCGGTTGGAGATGGAGTATGTTGTATTGAAAAGATAAACTAATGTTCTTAAATGGAGTTCCGTCCCTGCGGTTGGAATTAGTTGTTGTGAATTTGCGTTTTGAGGGGATTGGTTGCTCTAAATGAAGGCTATTCAAACGGTTTAAAGTAATGTATCTGTTCTGTATTCTCAAAGAAGCAATGGAGAAAAAACACCTAAATAAAAAGAGCAAAACCTCAAGTTGTTGGCACAGTACCATTGACTGCAATGACTCAGAAATAGTTTACTCAACCACTACAACATTTGTTGAATCTTGATTTTTCAATGAATTTAGTTTAGACTTAGTTTGGGAGGACTTATTTTTACCGGCCAAGCGGTCACGATCTTATAAACCGGACCTTAATTATGATCCGGTTCATGCGGTTATAACCGCTTGATCGGTAAAAATAAGTTCTCCCAAACGGAACCTTAGTTTTACAGAAAAAGAATGATAGCAGTCAATAAGTTGCTCAAAGTTGTCTTCTCAATGAACTGGCTCATTAGAGAGTCCTTTTGTTGAGTACTCACCCAACAGCCATCTTATTGAATAATCATAATAGAAGTCGACCACATTTGTGTGCTTTAAGAAATTCTGTTTGAGCTGCAATTAACGGTCTGATGAAATTGGTATGCTCTTAGTACACCTCATTATTCTCCAGCATTATCTTTTGACTAGATGCTTGAATATACCATCGGCACAGCAGCCTGACTCGGGTTTCTTTTCTCATAATTTCCTTTTGAGCATGCTTGCAAGTATCTTTGGATGAATTGGTGCACCAAAACTGTTTTACTGGGGGTAGCATGACCAACTCTGTAGGGTTCATAAATAGACGGTCATATGATTTGGTCGCCTCCGAGCTATTTTTGGGTGGGTTTTAAAGTAATGGAGCAACCTTTATGAGAGGAGAAAAACTATTTGACCGACTCCGAATGGATGTGTTTTCAAAAATGCATAATAAGATTGACCCTAATGGTGGGAGACTCATCCTAATCGTGGGGCACTAATTAACATAATGTAATCCCAATTTGTAAAGCTAAAAAATAAAAATGGAAAGGATGAAGAACAACTTGCCCTACTTTTGATAATGGTTAGTGAATTGAGGCTAGCAGCTTGTCTTTTCTTTTGAGCCTATTTGTGCTGGTGGGCTCGGGCCTCCGTGGTTATGGTTGTTTTTTTTAAAAAAAAATTATTTAATATTTTAAAGCCTATATTTTATTTGACATGAGTTCTCATTGCCTCTCCAAAGATTCTTTGCTTTCTGGATATCTTGGCTTGCTTTCTTATAATGACGTCGCCATTGGTTTGGCTGCTGTGCTTCTTCCCATATTTTATTGCCTATCACGCGTTCACGACTACTGAGTACAGGCTTTGGAGCTGTTCAGGCTGGACCCACTTTGACTGTTAGAGCCTCTTTGGAGACTGTCAGATCTCAAGCCTGGAAAGGAGTGGATTTTCAGAGCCCGCGAGTTGGCACGGCTGAGCGAGTATCATGTCTAGTCGCCTACCTGACGAGTATGCGGGGGGAGCTCGTCATACTCACCCAAACCTTCTGCTGTCTGGCGCTTTGACTCTGACGTCTGTCTTGACTTGTTGACTTCGACTTCTCATGACCTGGGGGGGGGGGGGGTACATAGTTGACGAATACGGGTTGTACCGTGCATAAATGCAATCCACGTGCATCGGGTTGTTGAGGTGAGGTTTTGAACCCGCGATCTTCTAGATAAAGGGACTTGGTGTCGGCCTCCATCATTAGTTGAGCTGCAGCTCAGTTGGTGATGGAGGCCAGCGCCAAATCCCTCTGTCTAGGAGGTCGCGGGTTCAAGACCCCGCCTCAACAACCCGTTGCACATGAACCGCGTTCCGTTTGCTGAGATGTGTTGAGATGTGCGATCTGCATGTATGTTCAAAAATGAAACCATGAGGAATCCATAACAAGAAATATAAGAAGCTGATGTCAGATAGAACAGACGAAGGCAGAGATGCTTGGGAAGAATGGAATTGGGTGGAGTCTATTGGCTTCGAAGAGGAGAAATGTATTTATTAGAAGTGAAGGACCGCATTACGCCAAGACGCCCAACAACCTTCCGCCTATATGTGTGTCTGGACCGTAAGAAACAGTGGCGTGAGCTACGGTTCATTTTTGATATAGTGCCTCTTTTTTAACGGAGGTTTTGCAAAATTTACCTGGCGATGCTTTTATTAAAACCCCTGTTCGCACCAAAGCCCCACCACAGAAGCAAACAACGTTAAGCTCTGTTTGACATGGTGGCGGTGGTCGTGAACATGAGGGTTAAACTGTCATTCGCTAACGCCCACCTAAGGAACTTCAGCCACTTTTATGTTCAAAGGGATAAGTTTTTTAGGTTATCGTTAACAAATAACGGTTTAACCTATGCATTCACGACCGTCACCACCACGCCAAACAAAGCATAAAGTCTCTTAGTCCATTACTTTTGAGAATCCTACAAGTCTGCAGGCACCATGTAAGATAGCAGCATGTAGACTTAAAAATATTAATAATAATATTAGGTGAACTTGGATGTTTCCTCAGAGTTACTAGAAGATTATTAGTTGGTCTTAAATAAAGTTATTTATAGTCTTAAAAATGATCTTTAGATTTCTTCTTTGCTCTGTTAATAATTATTTTTGTGGAATAATTATAAAACTTCTTATAAAATTAGCATAATTTCAGATTGTATCTCTCTTACTTTTGAAATTACAATAGTCTCTCTTGAAAGTTTATCTTTTATAATAATGCACAAAAATATATTTTTGGAGTAAATTTTAAGAGATTTCTTTGTGCATGAATGATATAAAATATAAATTTTCAGGCAAAAGTTTTTGTAATTTCAAAAGTAAGAGAGAGTGATAATTTAGTAAACTTAGAGGAAAGGTCTCGATAAATGACCCTTATTTCTTAATAACATGCATGAAGAGGACTAAGATATCAATTTTTAGAGATCTTCAAGTTTCATAGGACTTGACCGAAGGAGATGATCCACTCACCCTTGCTTGTTTGGCTTCCATTAAGCCCTTTTGGTGTCGGTATAGTCCTCTGCCCTAAACTTAGGCTCCGTTTGCCACGATTGTGACGGTCATGAACACATTGGTTAAATTGTCATTCGTTAATGATCATCTAACAAAATCATCCCTTTGAACATCAAAGTGGATGAAATTCCTTAGGGGGGTGCTAACAAATGACAATTTAAACCCCATGTTTATCAAACGGCGGCGACGGTCATGAACGTTATATGTTTTCGAGTTTTTTTCCGTTGTGATTTGGAGAAAACATAAACGCTATTTTTCGCATGCTCGAATAACCTCAACTGAAACCGTGAGGGGCGGAGCTATCTAGGGACCTGTGGGGGCCCGTGTCCCCACGCATTTTTCGGTCCAGTTCAGTGAACCACAGGTCCGCAACCGAGTTCCCAAAACCGTAAGCCTGGAGTCGACCCCGCGGGCCGCGTCATTTTCTTTCGACTCCTGATTCTAAGTATCTTGTGTCCCCACGCTCCAATATTTCTGGCTCCGCCACTGTCCTCGAGAGGCTGTTTTATGTCTGATTTCTACAATCACCGCAATTGCGCAACCGCCGCCATCCTTCACAGAAAAGCCATAAATATTTTATTGATATATATTTTTGAATCATCAACTTTGGCGCTGATTTAGCTCTTCAGGATTGCTTTAAAAATATTTTTGAATAATTTTAAATAAAAATTGATTACAAAATTACATGGGCTTGATTGTAGCGTAAGGTGCCTAAGGATCGTCTTTATAGTTTCTAACAGGGCCACATACAATCGGGCCGGGCTTCCAATGGGCTCCTTGTTGGTCCGTGCATACTACCAGAACAAATATAGAGCATAATTGAGTTACCAAGATTCCAGCTGCCTCCTGCCGGCCGCGGGCCGGTACGGATTGCGGGGGACGAGCTGGCCATCGGCGACCTAGAAGAGGACAATAACATCTTGCGGCCTGATCTGAGCTCGCGAGCAAACGGCCAAATGGTGCTGCGACCCACACCCAAAAAGATGACTGGAGCACAACAAGAATGTATATAATGCCTACCGTTAAAATATATATTTGGGCAAGTTAACAAAGTCTTTTATTTATGATGATAATATTGTCATTTATAAAATATATATAGTTAGTTTCCAACTTTCCATGAAATATCACATAAATAACGCGGGGTGCAAATAAAACCTGGGTCTGGGTCTGAGCCCGGGCCTAGACTTTGTTTGATGCTGCTGCAAAGTTGGTAATAATTCTGTATGGATCGAAGGGGGGAAAGCATTATATTTGCTTGTGTATTTTCACACATCTTCAGTGATGGCTTTACTCCGATCATCCTGCGATTTCTATCAAATCGAGTTTACACGTTAAAATCTCGGCGTCACTTTCATTGTTATTTTATTATGACGTGCTTGCTTGTGTATTGTGTACTGCAAAGCAGTCGCGTATGTGCTATCCCTCAAACTAATTAATTTACAGGCGTTTTGATCGAACTTGTGTGCTCTCTAGCCCGACAAAAGATGCACGATAATCTAATATCGTTGGACATACTAGAGTTTACTTGCTCATGAAAAAAATAGAAGTTGGGCATCACAACATGCCTTGAAATAGTGGTTGTTGTTGGTTCGTCGGCGGTGAAAGATTCCATAACAAAGATTTGTGCTGCGATGACGGTGTTGTTTCCGGGCAGTGCCGCAGGCATCACATGTTGTGCTAGAAATTAGCAGCTTGCTCTATATGTTTGCTTCATTTTATTCATAACATGAAGGTTTAAATCAATTATTATCTATCAAATCTATATTTACAACATGGACAACTCTAAGAAAAATTTGTGTCATAAAATTTTATTTCCCAACAAAACCTAACCAAAATAACAACTGTCATCTGCTTTGTAATTTCTTATCACAACATAACCATACAAGATAATGCAGGCAATTGTCAACTCAATATTCATTCATCCAGGCCAAAATGACAACCAGATACAGCAACAAAAATTACATTGCCTTGCGAGAATAAAGAATTGACAAAAAATAACAATTTTTTTTAAAATCCTAAGCATGTAGAAGAAAGGTGCAACCTTCTATCCCTTCATTCAGAGAAATCCAGCAGTTCTTCACTATGAAAATCTCAGTTAAAGAATTGCAAGAAACTTCTGCAATCACTAAGAAATAAGCATTTAATGAGTCTGCAGCGTATCAGAAAGTGAGAGCCTGCTCTTAGACCTAACCTTGCTGGTCCTGAAAGAAGGATCAACAGCACTGCACTTAGCCGGCGAGCTCAAACCTTTTGGGTTGACAATTTGACTTGGTCAAATTGTCAAAGTCCTTTTATTTAAGTTTTTTATTATTATCATTAAGTTTTCATGCATTTATGAATGGGAGAGAGAGAATGTAATAAATGGATAGGTGGAGAGTTGTATTTATTAGGAGAGAGTTTTGGGTTTTGGTTTTGCCTATAAATAGGCCTTGTATAGTTCATTTCTTGCTTGCTGAAAGTAGAGAAGAAAAATCCTCCCATCTTGTTTGAGTTTGTGAGAGAGAGCGCTGCAGCGCAAAGGGAGTTTTGGAAGTTGGTTTGCCGAGCGGGTAGAGGGGCAAGCCGGGCGAGTTGCTTCTAACCGGGCGACTAGAAGTAGAGGCCGCGCGGTCTGGCGAGCGCGCAGCGAGTGAGAGCCCGCGAGCTTTGTGTGACTCGCGTGTCAGGTGATCTCGGCAGGGGGAGCTCGCAGAGCGGGTGGAGCTCTCGCAGGTGGAGCTCGCGCGGGTACAGGTCGCAAGTTGGGCGGTCAAGCTGCGAGTGGGGTGCAGGCTCGCCTGGTGTTTTAGGCGCGAGGGTGGTGAAGGAGATCTCGCTGGGATTGAGCTCGCGAGTGGTGGCGGGAGCTCGCTCGCGAGAGGCGGTACTCGCCTATAGAGAGAAGGAGCCCGCGCGGTTTGTTGCGGTCTCGCCGGGGTGTAACCGCGCGACCTGGCGGACTCGCCAAGTTGGTACTCGCTTAATAGGGGAGGTCGCGCGGCTTGACTTGGCGGGCTCGGTTTTGGTGTTGACCTGTGGTGCCAAGTGAAGTTATTTGGGGTTTGGATCGCGTGGGAACCCATACACGTTTACAACAAGTGGTATCAAAGCGAGGTTCGGACCCTCGGGAGGTTTGAAGTTGAGAAGAGATGGAGTTTGGAGGTGCAGTGCCGGGGCAAGTCCCCAAGTTGACGAAGACCAACTATGGGAACTGGAGCATCCAGATGAGGGTACTACTAGCCTCCAAGGAGTTGTGGGAGGTAGTAGAGGATGGTGTGGAGGTGCTGAATGCCGAAGCAGAAGCTGCGCTAACAAATGCACAGAGGACCGCATTGAGAGAAGCTAAGAAGAGGGATAAGAAGGCTTTGTTCATTCTGTACCAAGGGGTGGATGAAGCTACGTTTGAGAAGATCTCGGACGCCGAGACCTCGAAGGAGGCATGGGAGATCTTGCAGCGCTCCATGCAGGGAGTAGACAAGGCCAAGAAGGTTAAGTTGCAATCCCTCCGAGGCCAGTATGAGATGATAAGGATGCAAGGCTCAGAGAAGGTTGGCGACTACGTGACCCGTCTGCGGACGCTCACAAATGAGATGAAGAGAAACGGGGAGACGATAGACGAGGTCAGCTTCATGGAGAAGCTCCTGCGTTCTATGTCTAAGAAGTTCCGACACGTGGTGGTGGCCATCGAAGAATCGAAGGACCTCACAGTGATGACGGCGGATGAACTGATAGGTTCGCTACAAGCACATGAGTATCGGATGGTGCAAGATGAGGAGGAGTCGAGTGGCTTGGGGAAAGCACTTCAGACTCAACTCAATTTTGGAGAAAGTTCAGGAAGAGGAGGAGGCCAGCGTGGTCGAGGCTACCAAGGCAGAGGTAGAGGAGGAAGAGGTGGAAGAGATTTTGGAAGAAATCAGTTCAACCAGGGAGCGGTAGAGCAACATCATGGTTGGAAGCAAGATGCAGGAGGTAGAGGAAGAGGCCAAGGTAGAGGTCAAGGCAGAGGACAGGGAAGAGACCAGGGAAGAAGTCAAAGAGGAGGAAGAGATATGTCTCAAACTCAATGTTACAACTGTAACAAGTTTGGACATATGAGTTACGACTGCTGGGCTCCCAAGAGAGGTGGTGAAGCCAACCACTACGCGGAGGCTAGCAACACGGGTGGAGACCCGATGATGTTCCTTACTATCCAAGGCGCTGCAGGAGGAAGGAATGGAGTGTGGTACCTAGACACTGGAGCTAGTAACCACATGTGTGGTGATAAGGAGCTATTCACCAGCCTTGAGCCGAATGGAGGAGATGTCAGTTTTGGCGATGCCTCGAAGATCTCTGTGGAAGGAAGAGGAGTGATCGCGGTGACGATGAATGGGAAGAAGGTGCTCATCAACGACGTCTTCTATGTACCGGGCTTGAGGAGTAACATCCTAAGTCTTGGACAGCTGGTGGAGAAGGGCTATCGCGTCCTGTTGAGGGATAGCACTTTAGCGATGAAGGATAGCCAAGGAAGAGAGGTGGTAAGAGTGAAGATGGCGACGAACCGCCTCTTCCCTCTAAGTTTGGATGCCAAGGAGACGGCATGTCTTGCGAAGACAGGAGAAGAGGAGGAAGCTTGGCTGTGGCACCACCGGATGGGGCATCTGGGGTTCACAGGCCTGAAGCTGTTGTCTGGATCCAAGATGGTGGAAGGGCTGCCCATGACCACACCTCCTCAAAGGGTCTGTGAGGCATGCACGAAGGGGAAGCAAAGAAGGGAGACATTTGAAGGTGGCAAGTCTCGGAGAGCTACAAGGCAACTGGAGCTAGTTCATTCGGACATTGCTGGTCCTTTTGAGACTACTTCAATTGGTGGAAGCAGATACTACATCACGTTCACCGACGACTTCAGTAGGAAGTGTTGGGTATACTTTCTGAAGGAGAAGGCAGAGGCTCTGGACAAGTTCCAAGAGTTCAAGGCAATGGCTGAGAAGGAAGTTGGGCAACCACTGAAGGTGCTCCGGACAGATAGAGGAGGGGAGTACACCTCTAGGCTGTTTGATGACTACTGCAGAGAATGGGGGATCTCACACCAGTTGACGGCGGCGTACTCGCCTCAACAAAACGGAGTGGCGGAAAGGAAGAACCTAACCATTATGAACATGGCGAGGAGCATGGTGAAGGGCAAGGGGTTGCCAAAGAAGTACTGGGCGGAAGCGGTTCAGGTAGCGGTGTACTTGCTAAACCGTTGCCCAACCAAGAGTGTGAAGTTCAAGACACCGTTTGAAGCTTGGTGTGGGAGGAAGCCCAGTGTGAAGCACCTGAGGGTCTTCGGGTGTGTAGCTTATGCTCACATCCCGGACCAGAGGAGGAGGAAGCTGGACGATAGAAGTGAGAAGTGCATTTTTGTAGGCTACGCTCCTGCAAGCAAGGCTTACAAGTTGTACAACCCGGAGACGGAGAAGGCCATTATCTCAAGAGATGTGGTGTTTGAAGAAGGAAGCTGCTGGAGCTGGAATGAGGAGGTGAAGAACACCAAGGGATGTTCTTCGAGGATGATGAAGAAGAAGGTGGAGAGGAGGCTGAAGCTGAGATGGGAGGAGCTGAGCCACCATCACCACCCAGCGGAGGTTCAGGGGGAGCTCTCACTCCCTTACTCTAGTGGAGCAAGTTAACAGAGGAGGTTCCAGTGGAGCAAGTACCAGTGGAAGCAAGGAGGATCGTCCTCAACCTCGGATGAGGAGGTTGGAGGAGATCTACGAGGAGACGGCACCAACTGCTAACAATTTTTCTTTATATTGTCTCTTAGCAGATGTTGAGCCATACTCTTATGAGGAAGCAGCCAAAGAGAAAACTTGGAGGAGTGCTATGGATGTGGAGATAGCCTCCATTAAGAAGAACGACACCTGGAAGCTGGTGGATCCACCTGTAGGCCAAAAACCCCTCGGGGTGAAATGGGTCTATAAGGTGAAGAAGAACAAAGATGGGGGCGTGGAGAAGCATAAGGCGAGGCTAGTCGTGAAGGGCTACCGCCAAGTTCAGGGAGTGAACTATGATGAAGTCTTCGCACCGGTAGCGCGGATAGATACCATCCGGCTGATCATCGCGCTAGCCGCACATCACGGGTGGAAGATAATGCAGATGGACGTGGTCTCTGCTTATTTGAATGGCTACCTGGAGGAGGATGTGTACATCGAGCAGCCTCCTGGGTACGTGGTGAAAGGGCAGGAGAGAAAGGTCTGCAAGCTTGACAAGGCACTCTATGGGCTGAAGCAGGGAGCTAGAGCTTGGAACGGCAGGATAGATGCTTACTTACAGAAGCATGGCTATCAGAAGAGCCCGCATGAGCACGCACTCTACACCAAGGTAGACAAGGATGGAGGCATGATGATTATCTGCCTATACGTGGATGACATAATCTTCACAGGGAACAATGCTGGGATGTATGAAGAGTTCCGGGGTATGATGAAGAGAGAGTTCGAAATGACTGACTTGGGAGAGTTGAGCTACTTCCTGGGAGTGGAAGTGAAGCAGGGAGAAGATGGGATCTTCATATCCCAGAAGAAGTATGCAGAGGAGATCTTAGAGAAGTTCAGGATGGAGAACAGCAAGCCCATCTCTACCCCTGCCGACCCAGGCCTGAAGTTGAGCAAAGAGTCTAAGGAAGGAGCGGTAGACTCCACCTTATTCAAAAGCTTGGTGGGAAGTCTACGTTACCTAACCTTCACCCGACCGGACATCATGTATGCGGTCGGGGTAGTGAGCAGGCATATGGAGGAGCCGAAGGAAGACCACTTCACGGCAGCGAAGAGGATCCTGAGGTACATCAACGGGACAAGAGGTCACGGGCTGAAGTACTCCACTGGAGAGGAGCTGAAGTTAGTTGGATACTCCGATAGTGACTATGGAGGCGACGTGAACGATCGGAAGAGCACTTCCGGATATGCTTTCAATATGGGGACGGGGGTGTTCTCTTGGAGCTCAAAGAAGCAGGCAACGATAGCTCTATCGTCCTGCGAGGCTGAGTACATTGCAGCAGCAGCTGGCACCTGCCAAGCCATTTGGCTAAGGAATCTGTTGGAGAGCTTGCAGCATGAAGTGGATGGGCCAACGACTATGTTGGTGGACAACATGTCGGCCATCCAGCTCGCGAAGAACCCGGTACTACATGGAAGGAGCAAGCACATCGAGACGAGGTATCATTTCCTCCGTGAGCAGGTAGAGTTGAAGACAGTGGAAGTGAAGTATTGCCCGACCGGAGAGCAAGTCGCGGACATCTTCACCAAGGCATTGAAGGTGGACACGTTCCTGAAACTCAAAGGCAAACTCGGCATGTGCTGCCAAGTTTGAGGGGGAGTTTGTTGGGTTGACAATTTGACTTGGTCAAATTGTCAAAGTCCTTTTATTTAAGTTTTTTATTATTATCATTAAGTTTTCATGCATTTATGAATGGGAGAGAGAGAATGTAATAAATGGATAGGTGGAGAGTTGTATTTATTAGGAGAGAGTTTTGGGTTTTGGTTTTGCCTATAAATAGGCCTTGTATAGTTCATTTCTTGCTTGCTGAAAGTAGAGAAGAAAAATCCTCCCATCTTGTTTGAGTTTGTGAGAGAGAGCGCTGCAGCGCAAAGGGAGTTTTGGAAGTTGGTTTGCCGAGCGGGTAGAGGGGCAAGCCGGGCGAGTTGCTTCTAACCGGGCGACTAGAAGTAGAGGCCGCGCGGTCTGGCGAGCGCGCAGCGAGTGAGAGCCCGCGAGCTTTGTGTGACTCGCGTGTCAGGTGATCTCGGCAGGGGGAGCTCGCAGAGCGGGTGGAGCTCTCGCAGGTGGAGCTCGCGCGGGTACAGGTCGCAAGTTGGGCGGTCAAGCTGCGAGTGGGGTGCAGGCTCGCCTGGTGTTTTAGGCGCGAGGTGGTGAAGGAGATCTCGCTGGGATTGAGCTCGCGAGTGGTGGCGGGAGCTCGCTCGCGAGAGGCGGTACTCGCCTATAGAGAGAAGGAGCCCGCGCGGTTTGTTGCGGTCTCGCCGGGGTGTAACCGCGCGACCTGGCGGACTCGCCAAGTTGGTACTCGCTTAATAGGGGAGGTCGCGCGGCTTGACTTGGCGGGCTCGGTTTTGGTGTTGACCTGTGGTGCCAAGTGAAGTTATTTGGGGTTTGGGATCGCGTGGGAACCCATACACGTTTACAACAAAACCTAGGCTTGATCTTCTTATCAGCATCCTCTGGGAAACTTCGCGCCGCCTCTCTAATGGAGGCCCTGCCCACAATGTTCGTTGTAATCTCGCGAATTTTCCGGGGATCCGTAGGCTGCTTATTCAGATAAGCAACGCGAGGAAGGAGGCTCAAAAGTGCCTTTTTGAGCCGATCATCTCCCAGGTGAGCCTGTATTGGCTTTCCTATGTTGGAAACGCGTACAGGCACCCACTTCGCCTCTGCCTTACAACTCTACTCCACTTGACAACAACTACACCACCGAAAACAGACCGACGAGACCGCCAAAAACCGCGCGGCTAGCCCACCACCGGCGAGACACTTCCACCCGCGCGAGTAGCCGCCCAGCGAGAGCCCTCTCGCACGCGAGAGCGAGACACCCCTGGTGAATGGACTCCCGGCGAGTTAACTCCCCACTCGCGGCTAACCTGCCACCGGCGAGTACACAGCCCGCGCAACAACAACACTTGCCGAGCGAGTTCACCCCTGCGAGATACGCTTCTGCAGCGAGATCGCCAACTCACGCTCCACTCGCACGCACAAGCCCCTACCCACTCGGCAATACTCCAGTTCGCTCGGCAAGACCCATTAGCGAGATCCTACTCGCACGGTTAGAAAATCAAACCGCCCGGACAACACACCAGCGCTGCAGCGCTTCTCTCCCTATCCTCTAACAAACGAAAAATCCAGAAATGGGGAAGTTTTTTCAATTCTTCAGCACTTCAAAAGTAATACATACATGTCTATTTATAGGCTAGAGCAACCAACCAGAAACCGCCAAGTGACACTACATTAAATGCCACTCCTAATTACAAACTCCTAACATTAAAAATTACAACATATAATAATAACTTAAAACAAATCCTGACTAGTTGACCCGGTCAACAAAGTCAAACACCAACAAAACTCCCCCTCAAACTTGGCAGCACATGCCGAGTTTGCCTTTGAGCATCAGGAACGTCTCCACCTTCAATGCCTTAGTGATAATGTCCGCTACCTGCTCTCCGGTGGGGCAATACATCACTTCAACCGTCTTCATCTCTACTTGCTCACGGAGGAAGTGATATCTCGTCTCGATGTGCTTGCTACGCCCATGTAGCACAGGGTTCTTTGCGAGCTGGATGACCGACATGTTGTCCACAAACATGGTCATAGGCCCATCCACTTCATGATACAACTCCTGCAGGAGGTTCCTTAACCAAATAGCCTGGCAGGTACAAGCCGCCTCCGCGATGTACTCTGCTTCACAAGATGATAAGGCAATCGTTGTCTGCTTCTTCGAACTCCATGAGAACACTCTTGTGCCCATATTGAAAGCGTACCCGGAAGTGCTCTTCCGGTCATTCACATCTCCACCATAATCACTATCTGAGTACCCAACCAGCTTCAACTCCTCGCCCGTAGAGTACTTCAGTCCATGACCTCTTGTCCCGTTTATGTATCTCAGGATCCTCTTTGCGGCTGTGAAGTGATCCTCCTTTGGTTCCTCCATGTGCCTGCTTACCACCCCGACTGCGTACATAATGTCAGGTCGGGTGAAGGTCAAGTAGCGTAGACTCCCCACCAAGCTTTTGAATAAAGTGGAGTCTACCGCTCTTTCCTTCGACTCCTTGCTCAACTTCAGTCCTTGGTCGGCAGGAGTAGAGATAGGCTTACTGTTCTCCATCCTGAACTTCTTCAGGATCTCCTCCGCATACTTCTTCTGTGAGATGAAGATCCCGTCTTCACTCTGCTTCACCTCCACGCCCAAGAAGTAGTCGAGCTCTCCCAGGTCCGTCATCTCGAACTCCTTCTTCATCATTCTCTTGAACTCCTCGTACATCGAAAGGTTGTTGCTTGTGAAGATCATATCGTCTACGTATAGACATACGATCATCATGTCGCCATTCTTCTCAACCTTCGTGTAGAGAGCATATTCATGGGGGTTCTTCCTGTAGCCATTCTTCTGCAGGTAAGCATCTATTCTCCCATTCCAGGCTCGAGATCCTCTTCAGCCCGTACAAAGCCTTGTCCAGCTTGCATACTTTCCTCTCCTGCCCCTTCACCACATAACCTGGAGGCTGCTCGAGGTACACATCCTCCTCCAGGTAGCCATTCAGGTAGGCGGATATCACATTCATCTGCATGATCTTCCATCCATGATGAGCAGCCAGAGCAATGATCAATTGGATGGTGTCTATCCGCGCCATTGGGGCGAAGACTTCATCATAGTCCACTACTTGGACTTGTCGGTAGCCCTTCACGACTAGCCGCACCTTATGCTTTTCCACGCCTCCATCTTTGTTCTTCTTCACCTTATAGACTCACTTCACCCCGAGGGGTTTGTGGCCAGCTGGAGGGTCTACTAGCTTCTAGGTGTTGTTCTTCTTGATGGATGTCATCTCATCATTCATCGCCTTCCTCCAAGTTTTCTCCTAGGAAGCTTCGTCGTACAAGTGTGGTTCACAATCTGCAAGCAGACAGTATATAGAAAAATTATTAAGGGCCGGTGCCGTCTCCACATAGATCTCCTCCAACTTCCTCATCTTAGGTTGAGGACGATCCGCCTTGATCCCGCAAGTGCTTGCTCCACTAGAACCACCTCCACTTGTACTAACTCCACTAGAGTAGGGAGTAGGAGCTCCCCGTGACTCTTCACTAGGTGGTGATGGTGGCTCAGCTCCACTCATCTCAGTTTCTGCTTCCTGACCACCCTTCTCTTCATCGTCATCAAAAAACATCCCCTTGGTGCTCCTCATCTCTTCATCCCAGCTCCAACTGCTATCTTCCTCAAACACTACATCCCTTGAGATGATAGCTCTCTCCTTCACCGGGTTGTACAACTTGTAAGTCTTGCTCATCGGAGCGTAGCCTACGAAGATGCACTTCTTGCTTTTGTCATCCAGCTTCTTCCTCCTCTTGTCCGGGACGTGGACATAAGCCACACACCCAAAGACCCTTATGTGCTTCACATTCGGCTTCCAGCCACACCATGCTTCGAACGTAGTCATAAACTTCACACTCTTTGTTGGGCATCGGTTTAGTAAGTACACAACCACCTGTACTGCCTCCGCCCAAAACTTCTTTGGCAACCCTTTGCCCTTCACCATGCTCCTTGTCATGTTCATTATGGTCAAGTTCTTCCTCTTGCCACTCCGTTCTGCTGAGGTGAGTACAGCGCCGTCAGCTGGTGAGAGAACTCGTACTCCTTACAGAAGTCATTAAACAGCCTAGAGGTGTACTCCCCACCTCTATCTGTCCTCAACACCTTCAGTGGTTGTCCACTCTCCTTCTCTGCCATCGCCTTGAACTCCTTGAACTTGTTAAGAGCCCCAGCCTTCTCTTTCAGGAAATACACCCAACACTTCCGACTGAAGTCATCGGTGAAGGTGATATAATATTTGCTCCCACCTACTGAGGTAGTCTCAAACAGACCAACTATGTCCGAGTGAACTAGTTCTAGTTGCCTCTTCGCTCTTCGGGACTTGCCACCCTCGAACGTCTGCCTCTTCTGCTTCCCCTTGGTACATGCCTCACAGACCTTCTGTGGAGGCGAGATCATAGGCAGTCCTTCAACCATCTTGGAATGAGACAGTAGTTTCAGGTCTGTGAACCCCAGATGGCCCATCCGGTGGTGCCACAGCCATGCTTCCTCTTCTTCCTCCGTCCTTGCGAGACACACCGTCTCCTTGGCATCCATCCTCAGTGTGAAGAGACGATTCGTCGTCATCTTTACTTTTACTACCTCTCTTCCTTGATGGTCCTTCATGACCAAGGATCCATCCTTCAACAGTACACAGTACCCTTTATCCACCAGCTGCCCAAGACTTAAGATGTTACTCTTTAAGCCTGACACATAGAACACGTCATTTAGGTGCACCTCCTTCCCATTCAAGGTGACCGCTATGACTCCTCTTCCTTCCACTGATATCTTCGAGGCGTCTCCAAAACTGACCTCACCACTATTTGGCTCTAGGCTGGTGAACAGTTCCTTCTCTCCACACATGTGGTTACTAGCTCCTGTATCCAGGTACCACACTTCGTTCCTCCCACCTTCAGTACCCCTGTAGGTTAGGAACATCATCGGGAAACCACCCGTGTTTTTGTTGCTTTTTGGTTTTTTCTTTTCCCTTCCTTTCATTTCTTTCATTCATTTATGCTCATATGTCCAAACTTGTTTCATTTGTTACATTGTTTTATCACTTCTTCTCTTCCTTGACCTCTTCCTTGGCCTCTCTTTTACCTCTTCCTCTTCCTCCTGCATCTTGCCTCCAACATGAGGTTGCTCTGCCTCTCTCTGGTTGTACTGGTTCCTCCTTGATCTCTTCCTCCTCTTTTCCTCTACCTCTTCCTTGGTAGCCTCGGCCACGCTGGCCTCCTCCTCTTCCTGAGCTCTCTCCAAATTTAACTGAGTCTGGAGTGCTTTACCCAAGCCACTCGACTCCTCCTCATCTTGCAACATGTGGTACTCGTGAGCTTGTAGCGAGCCAACAAGCTCTTCTACCGCCATCATGGTGAGATCTTTCGACTCCTTAATCGCCACTACCACATGCCGGAACTTCTTAGACATAGATCGCAAGAGCTTCTCCATGAAGCTTACGTCATCTGTCACCTCTTCATTCCTCTTCATCTCGTTTGTGAGCGTCCGCAGACGAGTCACATAGTCACCAACATTCTCTGCACTCTGCATCTCCGTTACTTCATATTGAGCTCGGAGGGATTGCAGCTTCACCTTCTTTGGCTTATCAACTCCCTGCATGGAGCGTTGCAAATTCTCTCATGCCTCCTTTGATGTCTCCGCATCTGAGATCTTCTTGAAGGTCGCCTCATCCACACCTTGGTATAATAGGAACAACGCCTTCTTATCTCTTTTCCTCGACTCTCTTAACGCCGCCTTTTGTGCGTTAGTCAACGCCGCCTCTGCTTCAGCAGTAAGCACCTCAACGCCTTCTTCTACTATCTCCCACAACTCCTTTGAGGCGAGTAGCACTCACATCTGAATGCTCCAGTTCCCGTAGTTGGTTTTTGACAACTTGGGGACTTGCCCTGACATGACGCTTCCCATCTCCATTTCTCCTTGTCACTTAACCTTCCGAGCAATCTCCCAGGGGGGTTGAATCTGGCTCTGATACCACTTGTTGGAAATGCGTACAGACACCCACTTCGCCTCTGCCTTACAACTCTACTCCACTTGACAACAACTACACCACCGAAAACAGACCAACGAGACCGCCAAAAACCGTGCGGCTAGCCCATCACCGGCGAGACACTTCCACCCGCGCGAGTAGCCGCCCAGCAAGAGCCCTCTCGCACGCGAGAGCGAGACACCCCTGGCGAATGGACTCTCGGCGAGTTAACTCCCCACTCGCGGCTAACCTGCCACCGGTGAGTACACATCCCACGCAACAACAACACTTGCCGGGCGAGTTCACCCCTGCGAGATACGCTTCTGCAGTGAGATCGCCAACTCGCGCTCCACTCGCACGCACAAGCCCCTACCCGCTCGTCAATACTCCAGTTCGCTCGGCAAGACCCACTAGCGAGATCCTACTCGCACGGTTAGAAAATCAAACCGCCCGGACAACACACCAGCGCTGCAGCGTTTCTCTCCCTATCCTCTCACAAACGAAAAATCCAGAAATGGGGAAGCTTTTTCAATTTTTCAACACTTCAAAAGTAATACATACATGCATATTTATAGGCTAGAGCAACCAACCAGAAACCGTCAAGTGGCACTACATTAAATGTCACTCCTAACTACTAACTCCTAACATTAAAAATTACAACAACATATAATAATAACTTAAAACAAATCCTGACTAGTTGACCCTATCAACATAGTCGAACACCAACATCCTATCAGGTTGAATATCAACAGGGAGTTGAAGTTTGCAGCAAGCTGGCTTAAGGCTTTCACGGTGTTCATCCTGTTGAAACTGAGGTCCAAAACTGTAAGCTTTTGGAGACGGTCGAAGCCCTCGGCATTACTGATCTTGTTGCCAGCTAGGTATAGCTCTTTTATTAGAGTGCAACTAGATAGCCCTGAATTTAAAGCAGATCATTAGTTGATTAGGTCCTTAAATTCTAATATGCTTCAAGTGATGGCATCTTCTATCTATAAATTGTATAAAAAAGAATTTTTTTTTTGGATACTCATGGTCCTCAAATAGGACCATCAAAGGTCCTGAAATAAGACCATCAAAAGTTCTGAAATAGGACACCATCAAAGAAAATACTTAGAAATTTTCAAATAATACAATAATGACACGTGTTAGTTGGAGTGTTTGACATCAAAATTTATGTCAAAACCACAGTAGTTAAGCTTGGTGTAATAGAAAGATATAGGCTTTGTTTGGCACGGCGGTAGAAGGAGTGAACGCGGTGGTTATGAACTGACGTTCATGAACGCCCGACCTCACCTATCGAAGTTCATTCACTTTTATGTTCAAAACTAGTCTTCATTTCTTGGCAGCGGTCATCACCATTGTCATGCCAAACATACAGTTCATGACGATGATATTTTTGCTCAAACTCACCGGAGCAAAAATGCAGCGCCAAACAGAGTCATGATCTTGATTAAGTCGGTCCGGTTTCGTTCATAAAGCATTGGAGAAATTGCTTTGTCAGACAAAGATGAGCAATTTAGGTTCCTTGTCATTCAAGAATAACTATGGAGAGTGCATTCCATATGCTTTTGCAATAGGTTTATAAGGAGACATGCAAGAACCTAAGAACTGCTATACATCCACAGGAAACCCTAAAATGACATTGTGATTTGTGATTCTCAACTAACATGATGGAAGACACCTAGGCTTCATTTGGTACCGTGGTGGCGGTCGTGAACGCGGTGGTCATGAATTGTTGTTCGTGAACGCCGGTAGCGGTCATAAACTTTGTGTTGATAAACATACATTCTATGATAATGAAGTTTTTGGCCAAACTCACTGGAGAAAATAAGGCGTGGCAAACGAAACCCTAGTAAATATTTCAGAATAAGAAGTCTGGATTGCGGCGAAGGCAATCTTACATTTATGCTTGTAAGCTAATTTGTAAAGAAAAGGCTGGGCGGGAAAGGCAATGCTGATCTTACATATATGAAATTATGCCAGAAAGCAGTAAATTTCGTGTCTCAGAAATGCAGCATGCGCTTACCGTGGCCAATTCTTGAAATTCGATTATGGCTTAGATTGAGAATTTTCAACCTCTCCAAGTCTCTGAGACCATCAATATTCAATATTTTGTTCCGAGACAAATCCAGAGTGTGAAGACACTTTGGTAGAAATCCTGGAGTAATGCGATCTACAAATTAAGGTAGAAATATGTTAGCTTCTTGAATACGGATTAAGGCACCGTTTGGCACGGTGGAGACGGTCATGAACGCGACGGTTATGAACCGTCGTTCGTGAACGCGCCACCTCACCCAAGGAACTTCATCCACTTTTATATTCAAAATTAGTTTTCTTTTCTTGCATGGTCGCGGTCATAATAGTTGTCATGTCAAACATCCATTCTATGACGGTGGTGTTTTTGTCCAAAGTCATCGAAACAAAAATATCGCTCCAAATGGAGACTAATGTTTGTTAATATATAACCCATTGTAAAGCCCATTTATGAGCTCATGTTGGTTTTTAGTTTAGTCCCACATTGTAGATTTGAGATTCCACTTCTCTTCTCTCCCTATATATTTGTACTCATACCATTGTTTATACCTAATGAATAGAAGACCTCTGTCATTCTAACATGGTATCAGAGCCAGCGCTCGCACTCTGCTCGCGCCCCTGACCGCCCCTGTCTGCAGCTCCAGTCGCTCAATCCGTTGCTCCCTTCTCGCCCAGCCCGCATCAATCTGTTGCCCCCACCCCAGCCCGCCCCCGCAGCCCTCGGCTCGCCGACCCTAACTCGCCACCCTGCCTGCATCCCACATCCCGCAGCTCGCCCAGCCCTCAGCCCGCAGCTCGCTGCCCCCATCTCGCGCCTCTGTCCGCTTTCCCCCTAGCTCGCCGCACCTGGTCCCGCCCTCAGCCCACATCCTGCAGCTTGCCAAGCCATCCGCCCCAGCTCGCCACCCATAACTCGCCGCCCTGCCTGCAGCTCGCACAGCCCACATCCCGCACCTCGCCCAGCCCTCAGCCCGCAGCTCGCTGCCCCATCTCGCGCCTCTGCCCAGCCTCAGTCTGCAGCTCGCTGCTCTCCCGAGGTCGCCCGGCCTGTAGCTCGCCGCTCGCAACCCGCCAGGCCGCCTATCCGCCCGCTGCCCACAGCTCACTGCCCTCCCGAGGCCGCCCGGCCTGTAGCTCGCCGCCCGCAACCCGCCAGGCCACCTGTCCGCCTCTCGCAGTGCTCTCTGTTTTTCCCAACTCTGTTCGGCTACTCTCCACTCCGGCGTCATGACCACCCGTTGATCTCGCCACCTCTGAAAGCTACTGTCTTCCAACTTGCCACCGCCAGCGACTGGTCGGACTGGGCCCTTACTGTCGAAGCTGCTCTCTCCACTCGTGATCTCTGGAATCACATCATCGGTGCTCCCCCAACCTCTGCATGTCCTGCTCTCAGTTCTGCAAGCTCTACTATAACCCCTCTGCATCCACCGCTACCGCCACCACCTCCACTGCCGCGACCACCCCTGACGATGTTACTCTATGGCGATGCCGCGATCAGGCCATTCGGGCTTACATCTTGGAGTCTGTCGCTCGTCCGCTCCTCACTTCCATTGGTCGCCTCTCCTCCGCCCGCGCTATGTGGGAGTATCTTCGGGACCGCTTTGTTCCCCGCGGTGGAGCTCGCCGTCATCGTCTCATCTGTGATTCTCAGTCTGCTCGACAAGATGGGCGATCCATTCAGGACTTCTTCACCATGATGAGCACCTTCTGGCATGAATTGGATTCCATGGTACCTTTACCCTGCGGGTGTGCTCGTTCCTTGGAGTTTCAGCGCCATCTCTCCGAGGGTCATCTCCATCAGTTCCTTGCTGCCCTGCGCCCCGAGTTTGCTCTCCTAGCAGCTCAGCTTCTTCATCGAGTTCCTCTTCCTACTTTGGATGAGGCCCTGATTGCCCTGTTTGATGAAGAAACTCGCCTTCGTCCTCCTATGGCTCCTCTGCCTCCTCAGCCCGACACAATTCTTATTGTTCGACCACGGGACATCACTGTTACCTGCAACTACTGTAAAAAGGTGGGGCACATGAAGTTTGAGTGTCTCACTTGTCACAACCCGCATTTTTCTCATTAATAAATAAATCAGAGCACGAGATAACTACGAGCTGTGATGCCACGTCAAGCAGGGGATAACTGCTGACGCTCAGGCAACACTCTAATCCTTCAAATCATAAGTTAAAATGAATAGAAAACTGATTTTTTAAATTAATTGGCCGTATCCCTCGGCTCAGTGGATCAGATAGTCCACGGTTTGAAAACTATTTTTACACGTAGCGGAAAAATACTTCATTATGTTTAACATCCTAAAAGAGCGCATAAGTGTCCTAAGAGGACAACTTACACTATGCAAGACCCTACATTTCAATTTATAATATTTATAAAGAAAACAATTTTTTTACGCATTTGGAAAATAATGATTGAGCTTTTATAAAACATGCTGATCATGCAATACATATAGTATTTTTTATAGGTTTTAAAGTAATTAGCCACCTAGCATAAAACATTCCCAGAGAGCAAGTGAAATACCACAAAACAGGTAAACTAGCAGTAAGCAAGACTAGTATAACACCAAGAATCACCAAGGAAAATCACCACGAGCGTCAACAACCTGACACGAACTCGCTGGCGAGCATGCATGTCTGTACTACTACAAAGCTAAAGAACTACCTCAAACAGGTGAGGAAAACACTGTCACAACGCAATCCACAAGGGAACTCCTGAAATTAGCCGTTCAGCCGGCTACAGACCTGAACCTGAGGCATTCAAAAGAAGAACACCTCAGCAAGAAATAATAAAACAAGAGGCAAAGAAAAACATCAGATAATAATCGAATGAAAAGAGCAGAAAGAAAAAGGGTTACCAACCCTGCAAGAGAAATGCTGAAAATCTCAGCTAAAGAATCCAAAAAAGGACAAAATGTAAGTATAACAATCAGTAAAGTGAGAGAAATGCATCAAGTACTAAAACGTACCAAACTCTGCTCAAGCCTGCAGAGACAAAAAAGAAACCAATATGCATCAAATGAACAGTATGAAAGGAACTAACAGTCCTAAACTTGTAAATCGTTAGCACTGACACAAATCTCAAACCTGTGTCGGGGACTAAGAACAGTCACAACCGAACAACCAGGTCCAGGTGTCTCAAGAGTACTAAAGGGGCCGCCACAGGGTCCACACACATAGAGTTCCAACCTCTTACAGGAACCCAAAATGTCCAAAGGAGGGAATGGTGGTGGCCACGGCTCGAACTCCCCCGGTACCATACTCCCTCAGAAACCCAGCTACCACATGCTAAGGATCCACGATTCGGCGCCAAAACTAGCCGACAACAACACTTAGAAACTACCAAGTTCTACAACCAAAACCCGCCGAAATAGACTTAACCTAAATTCGGCGATACCCGCCGAATTATTTCCCACTACCCGCCGAATTATTTCCCCCTACCCGCCGAATTCAACTTAAAATAAATTTCGATATCTTCTTAGTTTAGGCCGACTACAAGCCCTAACCTAGGAATATTTCTAATCTCACTCATACTACTCCGGTATTCTACGACAAGGAGAGTTAATAAGGCGAAATACAACCCATGGAGGCACGCAAGAGGGGAGAAATCCACTTGCCTCAAATCGTCCTGAAAACGTCCACCCAAAATACTCCACCACGTAGATCCGTCCAAAAAGGGGGCACGCGGAGACGAGAGATCTACGAAAAAAACGGACAACCGGGGTTAGGGCCGAAAAAATCTATGGCGAAACGGTCACCGAAACGGGAAAAGCTTACCGCGATCTCGAAGCTCTCTCGCCGAGAGCTTTCCAACGCCGCGATCGGATCGAAATTCCGTCCATCGGATCGGCGGTGGCGGCTGCCGGAAGGTTCGCGAACGAGAGGATCCGCACTCGCCTTTTTTTTCGCACAGGAGGGGGCTGCTGGTTCGGAGGAAGGAGAAAGGGGGGGGGGTTCTTTTTTTTTTATATATAAATACTTAATAATAATAAATTATATTTATTATTAATATAACATAAAGGGGGGGGGCGGCTCGATCGGCGGGAAAGGCAAAGGGGGGGGGGGGCTGAATCGGTGAGAATGGTAACCATTCTCACGATTCCTCTCCCCCTTTTTCTATTTTTTTTATTTATATATATATAATAATAATATTTATAATTATTATAAAATGATATAACATTATATCGTTACGGAGGGCCAAACGCGCGCCGAATCGAACGAAATTCGCACCGTAGGAGAATGACGACGCTACGAATCCAACGGCGAAGTCGAAATCGAATTCCGACGCACCGTTTTCGAGATAATAATTTCTAAAGTTAACGGCGTACGCGAAAACATACAAACTTCAATCGCGCGTCGAGGCTCCGAAAATGCTCGGAACGCGACGAAACTTGACGAGCAAGTCTAAAATTAGCCGATCTAATTTCCTAATGTAAAAATTTTCACTCCCGACGCAAATCCCAAAATTTGGCCGGTCAAACCTAACGAACGCAAAACGCGCTAACGACAAAGTCGGTAACAAAATCCGACGAACAAAACTCGGGCAAATTTCTCCCGAAGTCAAAACACAAGCATTCCCCAAGAGGCTCCACCGAGTCACCAAACAGACTCCGGCTCGCTAGGGAATCTTGCTACCAGGCATCACAAAGCCACGCAGGGAACCTAAAGAGATAAGAGCACGCTCTAACAACGTCACATGACCAACACGCGCTAACATAACGCTCTGACGTCATAATACGTCAAATAAGAAATTAAATAAATCACTGGAAAATCGGGGGAGTTACAGTCACTCCCCCTAAAAGAAAGTTTCGTTCCGAAACTTTACGCATAAAACACTTCTACCATAGAAAGAAAAAAAAATAACCAAGGGTTATCGAATGCTTACCGAGCACAGCTAGGAGAACAAATGAGGATGCGCCTCCCTCATAGCTGACTCCAACTCCCATGTCGCGCTCTCCACGTCTTGGTTTCTCCACAGAATCTTTACCATCGGTATTGTCTTTCTCCGCAACACTCGATCTTGCACATCCAAAACACGAATAGGATCTTCCACGTAGGAAAGGTTAGGCTCCAACTGGGGCACTGCATCCAGAACTTGTCTGTCACTTAGCACGCACCTCCGCAGTTGGCTCACGTGAAAAACATTGTGCACGCCAGAAAAATTTGCGGGCAATTTCAACTTGTAGGCTGACACACCAATCCGCTCCACAATTTCAAATGGTCCCACATACCTTGGGTCCAACTTATGGTTCTTACCGAACCTCTTCACTCCAACCATCGGGGAAACCTTAAGGAATATCATGTCCCCCACAGAAAATTCCAAAACGGACCTACGCTGATTGCCGTTCTTCTCGTATCGCTCTTGAGCTATCCGAAGCTTCTCTCGAATAAGCTTTACAGAGACTTCCATTTCTTCTAAGGCATCTGCACCTAACATCGGCCTCTCACCAACCTCAGCCCAAAATAGAGGAGTTCTACATCGTCTTCCATATAGCGCTTCGAAAGGAGTCATTTGCAGACTCTCTTGATAACTGTTATTGTATGCGAACTCCATCAACCTCAAGCGTTCATCCCACGCTCCTCCGTGGTCTAATATATAACAACGGATCATATTTTCCACAATCTGATTAACACGCTCCGTTTGACCATTGGTCTGTGGATGATATGCGGTAGAATATCTCAAGTCAGTTCCCAATCCTTCTTGAAGGCTCTTCCAGAAACGAGACGTAAACCTGAAGTCTCGATCTGATACTAAACTTACGGGTACTCCATGTAACCTGATAACTTCATTCAAATATAGTTCCGCTATCTTTTTCATCGAGTAACCAATCTGAAAGGGTACGAAGTGCGCACACTTTGTTAATCTATCAACAATCACCCAAACAGAGTCATGCCCTCGGGGAGATCTCGGCAAACCAGTAATGAAATCCATTGAGATACTCTCCCACTTCCAAGTTGGAATCTCTAAAGGCGCTAACTTTCCACCAGGCCTTCCATGATCAGCCTTAACTCTTTTGCACGTAAAACATTCTGACACGAACCTTGCAATGTCACCCTTCATCCCAATCCACCAGGCAATCTGTTTCAAGTCCTTATACATTTTTGTAGACCCTGGATGGTAGGTCACACTTGAACCGTGTGCCTCACTGCACAACTTAACTCGAATATCTCGAAAATTGGGGACGCAAAATCTACCGCGGTATTTTAGAGTACCCGCGTCATCGATCGAAAAGTCAGGCAGCTCCCCCTTCTCAGTTTTATTATGAAGGTGCAGTAGATCAGGATCGTCCTTTTGATGAAGCCTCGTAAGAGAAATCCATGAAGGCTCAGACACTTCCAAACTGCTTGGCGAGTCACATCTACCAACTGAAATATCCATTAAAAGGAACTCTTCTACTAACAACTCAGTGGAGAGATTGAAGATTTTCCCTGTCTTCCTGCTTAAGGCGTCGGCTACCACGTTAGCCTTACCCGGATGGTATAGGATCTTCACTTCATAATCAGCCACATACTCTAACCATCTGCGCTGGCGCAAGTTCAACTCCTTTTGAGTGAAGACGTACTTCAAACTCTTATGATCTGTATAAATCTTGCACTGCGCGCCATACAACAAGTGTCTCCATAATTTCAATGCATAAATAACTGCTGCGAATTCCAAGTCATGCGTAGGGTAGTTCCTTTCATGAATCTTAAGCTGTCTTGACCCATACGCAATCACTTTTCCTTCTTGCATCAGCACACAACCAAGACTCACGTGGGATACGTCCACGTAAACGGCATAGTCTAATCCTTCCGTAGGCAATGTCAATATCGGAGCAGTGCACAGTCTATTCTTTAGCTCTTGGAATGCTTCTTCGCACTTATCGCTCCACACAAATGCTGCATTCTTCTGCGTCAATTTGGTCAATGGCGCAGATAATGTAGAGAAACCCTCTACAAATCTTCTATAGTAGCCAGTCAACCCTAGGAAGCTTCTTATTTCTTTGGGTGTGGCAGGCCTCGTCCATTCCATAACTGCGGCTATCTTTTCTGGGTCGACAGAGATTCCGTTCTTGTTAACCACATGACCCAGGAAAGAAACCTGAGGCAACCAGAACTCGCATTTACTTAGCTTGGCGAACAACTTATGGTCCCTCAAGGCAGATAAAACTAGACGCAAATGTTGGTCATGCTCCTCAACATTGCGTGAATACACCAACACATCGTCTATAAATACGACTACAAACTTGTCCAGAAAGTCCTTGAAAACCATGTTCATCATGTCCATGAAAGCAGAAGGTGCGTTGGTCAAGCCAAACGACATCACCAAAAATTCAAAATGTCCATGTCTGGAACGGAAGGCAGTCTGCGGGATATCTGATTCACGGATCCTTAACTGGTGGTAGCCCGAACGAAGGTCAATCTTAGAGAACACGGCGCTGCCTCGCAGTTGGTCAAACAAATCATCTATCCTCGGCAACGGATACCTATTCTTGATCGTTACCTTATTTAGCTCTCTATAATCGATGCACAACCTCATCGATCCATCTTTTTTCTTGACGAACAAAAACGGGAGCACCCCAAGGCGAAGAACTCGGCCTTATAAATCCGTTCTCAAGCAACTCGTCTAACTGGATACGCAACTCCTCCAGTTCGCGTGGGGCCATCCGGTAAGGCGTCTTGGCAATAGGACGCGTACCCGGCTCCAAATCTATAACAAACTTCACGTCTCGATCAGGCGGGAGACCAGGAAGATTAGCTGGAAAGACATCAGAAAAATCACGAACCACCGGGATCTCCTTCAAACACGGCAAACTAACCTTGGTTTCTAAAACCGAAACCAAACAAGCAAAACATCCGGAATCTACAAGCTTCCGAGCACATACCGCCGATATAGTCGGAGAATCCTGGCGCGGATAACCGTAAACACTCCCGGGCTGACCGTTGTCCATCCTGAAGTCCAAGCGTTTACCCTTGCATTGGATCACAGCATCATATCTGGACAACCAGTCCATGCCTAGGATCACATCGAAGTCTTCCAGATCCAACAGCTTCAAATCAGCAATCGCGAGAAAATCGCCTAGTAAAATCGGACAACTCTGAATACCCTGATCCGAAACTACAGAATCACCTGAAGGAAACTTGACACAGAACGCATCACCAACACGATCGAGATCCAAACGGTAACGCTCTACAAAGGCCCTAGCCACAAATGAGTGGGTAGCGCCGGAATCGAACAGAACACGCGTCCAGCGGTTCTTTACCTTAAATCGTCCTATAAAATTGCACACGCGACTAAGGAAGCGAACGCTCAAAACTATAACTATGAGCTAAACATTAAAACTAGGGGAGAATCTAACCTGATATCACTTGCGTGGACGCCTGAGCTTCCTCCATAGAGACCACGTTCAACTTTCTTTTTCCCTTATCCACTCGCTGCGGCGGCGGCAAAGCCTGAAGAGGAACTGGCTGCAGAGTAAGCTGAGCTTGCGGGCACTGATACTTGAGATGACCCTCTTGACCGCACAAGAAACAACTTCTCGCCTTCTTTCAGCAATGGGCAGCATCGTGCCCCGGCTTCTTGCATACAGAACAAAGCAAGTCTTTCTTTGGGATACATTGAATCGCATGAATCTGCTCTTTCTTCTGAGCTCCTAATCTTTGATAGCACCTTTCCAATGGATGGCCCGGTCGGCCACAGAAACTGCATACCTCTCTGTTTCTCTTCCTCGGAGCAGCGTCAGGGACCTGAGTACTCTTACCCTCATCAGACTTTCTTTTATCTTTTCTCAGTTGTTGACCTCGATTCTTGGCGTTATCAATTGCCTCTACCTTTAAGGCAACTTCCACCATACCAGCATAACTTGATGTCGCATAGGCACTTGCTAATTGTTGGACGTCACTCCTTAGCCCAGCCAGAAATCGCTTGCTTCTATTTTCATCGGAACTCACCAAGTCTGGGGCAAATCGGCTTAGCTTACTAAACTCGATTTCATACTCACTAACCGTGAGCTGCCTCTGCTTTAAGTGCAGGAAATCATTCATCAGACGGTCCCTCTCTGCCGATGGCAGAAACTTGCTCAGAAGTAGCTCCTTAAAGGACTCCCAGGAACACCCGTCCTTCAGACCTTCTTTCTCCCTCAGCCACCAGCCCTTTGCCAACCCTTTGAGCTGATATGCGGCTAACATCACTTTCTGATTATCAGTGATCCCGGAGTATGAGAACATCTCCTCGATTGATATCATCCAATCGTCTAAGACCATGTAATCTGCCTTGCCATCATACGTCGGAGGCCTAAGTCGCTGAAACTGAGAAATAAAGGTCATCTCTGCTGGCACCACGACCGGAGGCACCAGAGGAGCGGGGGGAACAGGGACAGCTTGACCCACAACAGGGTCCTGAACTCTCGGAATTTGCCCTGCCACAACTGCTAACAAGGACTGGACCTGAGACTGCAAATCCACTACTTGCTTTGACAAGGCTTCATTGCTTTGTCGCAGACCTTCTATCATTGCACTGCTCTGCGCACCTGAAGATTCTCCCTCCGAATGGGGAGTCAACCTTGTCGAAGGACGCCTCGACATTCTAATGGAACAACAAAACACTAATCAGACACATAGCCCACCCACTAGAACCAAACAACATAGTACAAACAATACATACTTAAGTACTTGCTCATGCTGCTAACTTGCTCTGGGAATTCAATAATGATGTTATGCTTATCCTACGATGATTCACTATCATCACACTAACTCTTGTGCCTAGATCGGGAATGCATGAATTTATATTATTTTTTGACTCAAAAATTATGTGTGTACACATGTCATCCTGCAAATCTTTAGCTTGGCACGTTGTGCTTATGCAATGTTATGCTATGCATGATTGTGCTATGCATTCTAAAAAGGCCCTAATGCATGTTATGAGCGGCGTACACATGAAAATGTTATGCATCCCATACTACATAACATTTTCATGCAATGAAAAAGAAAATGTGCTAGCCGCATTCATGTGGTGAGGTTATGCATCTCATACTACATAACCCTCACATGTTGCCTCCTATGGTGGATCCATATACAAACACATAGTATGCATCTCATACTACATAATATGTCTCGTATACTTCATGTCATGCTATGAGTGTAGTGTTCGTGCTTCAGCCAAGACGTGCTGATGACATATCGGTGTGTGTATGATATAACTCTAAACACCTAATACTTACAGGGACATGTTGCCCGACAATTTGTCAAGCAACCTCCCTCTGATACCAACTGTCACAACCCGCATTTTTCTCATTAATAAATAAATCAGAGCACGAGATAACTACGAGCTGTGATGCCACGTCAAGCAGGGGATAACTGCTGACGCTCAGGCAACACTCTAATCCTTCAAATCATAAGTTAAAATGAATAGAAAACTGATTTTTTTAAATTAATTGGCCGTATCCCTCGGCTCAGTGGATCAGATAGTCCACGGTTTGAAAACTATTTTTACACGTAGCGGAAAAATACTTCATTTATGTTTAACATCCTAAAAGAGCGCATAAGTGTCCTAAGAGGACAACTTACACTATGCAAGACCCTACATTTCAATTTATAATATTTATAAAGAAAACAATCTTTTTACGCATTTGGAAAATAATGATTGAGCTTTTATAAAACATGCTGATCATGCAATACATATAGTAGTTTTTTTATAGGTTTTAAAGTAATTAGCCACCTAGCATAAAATATTCCCAGAGAGCAAGTGAAACTACCACAAAACAGGTAAACTAGCAGTTAAGCAAAAACTTAGTATCACCAAGGAAAATCACCAACGAGCGTCAACAACCTGACACGAACTCATTGGCGAGCATGCATGTCTGTACTACTACAAAGCTAAAGAACTACCTCAAACAGGTGAGGAAAACACTGCCACAACGCAGTCCACAAGGGAACTCCTGAAATTAGCCGTTCAGCCGGCTACAGACCTGAACCTGAGGCATTCAAAAGAAGAACACCTCAGCAAGAAATAATAAAACAAGAGGCAAAGAAACATCAGATAATAATCGAATGAAAAGAGCAGAAAGAAAAAAGGGTTACCAACCCTGCAAGAGAAATGCTGAAAATCTCAGCTAAAGAATCCAAAAAGGGACAAAATGTAAGTATAACAATCAGTAGAGTGAGAGAAATGCATCAAGTACTAAAACGTACCAAACTCCGCTCAAGCCTGCGGAGACAAAAAAGAAACCAATATGCATCAAATGAACAGTATGAAAGGAACTAACAGTCCTAAACTTGTAAATCGTTAGCACTGGCACAAATCTCAAACCTGTGTCGGGGACTAAGAACAGTCACAACCGAACAACCAGGTCCATGTGTCTCAAGAGTACTAAAGGGGCCGCCACAGGGTCCACACACATAGAGTTCCAACCTCTTACAGGAACCCAAAATGTCCAAAGGAGGGAATGGTGGTGGCCACGGCTCGAACTCCCCCGGTACCATACTCTCTCAGAAACTCAGCTACCACATGCTAAGGATCCACGATTCGGCGCCAAAACTAGCCGACAACACCACTTAGAAACTACCAAGTTCTACAACCAAAACCCGCCGAAATAGACTTAACCTAAATTCGGCGATACCCGCCGAATTATTTCCCACTACCCGCCGAATTATTTCCCCCTACCCGCCGAATTCAACTTAAAATAAATTCTGATATCTTCTTAGTTTAGGCCGACTACAAGCCCTAACCTAGGAATATTTCTAATCTCACCCATACTACTCCGGTATTCTACGACAAGGAGAGTTAATAAGGCGAAATACAACCCATGGAGGCACGCAAGAGGGGAGAAATCCACTTGCCTCAAATCGTTCTTGAAAACGTCCACCCAAAATACTCCACCACGTAGATCCGTCCAAAAAGGGGGCACGCGGAGACGAGATTTACGAAAAAACGGACAACCGGGGTTAGGGCCGAAAAAATCTATGGCAAAACGGTCACCGAAACGGGAAAAGCTTACCGCGATCTCGAAGCTCTCGCCGAGAGCTTTCCAACGCCGCGATCGGATCGAAATTCCGTCCACCGGATCGGCGGTGGCGGCCGCCGGAAGGTTCGCGAACGAGAGGATCCGCACTCGCCTTTTTTTTTTCCGCACAGGAGGGGGGCTGCTGGTTCGGAGGAAGGAGAAAGGGGGGGGGGGGGTTCTTTTTTTTTATATATAAATACTTAATAATAATAATATTAATAATATTATTATATTTATTATTAATATAACATAAAGGGGGGGGGCTGCTCGATCGGCGGGAAAGGCAAGGGGGGGGGCTGAATCGGTGAGAATGGTAAACCATTCTCACCGATTCCCTCTCCCCCCTTTTTTTATTTTTTTTTATTCTTTATATATATAATAATAATAATATTTATAATTATTATAAAATGATATAACATTATATCGTTACAGAGGGCCAAACGCACGCCGAATCGAACGAAATTCGCACCGTAGGCGAATGACGACGCTACAAATCCAACGGCGAAGTCGAAATCGAATTCCGACGCACCGTTTTCGAGATAATAATTTCTAAAGTTAACGGCGTACGCGAAAACATACAAACTTCAATCGCGCGCCGAGGCTCCGAAAATGCTCGCAACGCGACGAAACTTGACGAGCAAGTCTAAAATTAGCCGATCTAATTTCCTAATGTAAAATTTTTCACTCCCGACGCAAATCCCAAAATTTGGCCGGTCAAAGCTAACGAACGCAAAACGCGCTAACGACAAAGTCAGTAACAAAATCCGACGAACAAAACTCGGGCAAATTTCTCCCGAAGCCAAAACACAAACATTCCCCAAGAGGCTCCACCGAGTCACCAAACAGACTCCGGCTCGCTAGGGAATCTTGCTACCAGGCATCACCAAGTCACGCAGGGAACCTAAAGAGCTAAGAGCACGCTCTAACAACGGCACATGACCAACACGCGCTAACATAACGCTCTGACGTCATAATACGTCAAATAAGAAATTAAATAAATCACTGGAAAATCGGGGGCGTTACAGTTGCTCAATTGGTGATGAGAGTTGAAAGAACTCCATAGTTAAGCGTGCTCGGGCTGGAGTAGTACTGGGATGGGTGACCTCCTGGGAAGTCCCCGTAGTGCGGGCTTGACTATCGAGTTTACCTCATCAAAGGGAGGCTGTGGCCACCAACAATCCGCCCGTGGAGGGAGAGGGGTTGGGGTGCTTGGGCTGCAGCCCGGTAGCGTCGCCTAGAGCGGAGCCGTGACGCTGTCACGTTGGATCGGCTAGGGGCGTTACAATAAAAGTGCACTTTTTGTAACGGTCCAGGCCCATCAACATGGGACCCAGCTGGAACCGTCGGCCTACCAGGGTCCAGACCCGGGCCCACCACTGGTAGTTAGTCTTTCACATTCAAGCCTGCAGGCCATGCACCCCAACCCCTCTCCAGCCCACCGGTGGGTTGTTGGTGGTCGCAGCCTCCCTTTGATGAGGTAAACTCGATAGTCAAGCCTGCACTACGGGGACTTCCCAGGAGGTCACCCATCCCAGAATTTCTGCAGCTCAATTGGTGATGAGAGTTGAAAGAACTCCATAGTTAAGCGTGCTCGGGCTGGAGAAATTCTGGGATGGGTGACCTCCTGGGAAGTCCCCGTAGTGCAGGCTTGACTATCGAGTTTACCTCATCAAAGGGAGGCTGCGACCACCAACAACCCACCGGTGGGCTGGAGATGGGTTGGGGTGCATGGCCTGCAGGCTTGAATGTGAAAGGCTAACTACCAGTGGTGGGCCCGGGTCTGGACCCTGGTAGGCCGGCGGTTCCAGCTGGGTCCCATGTTGATGGGCCTGGACCGTTACATCACTCATCCCCCACGATCTGATGAAAACCGTCGTCACAATCGCGGCAGGGGACGGGGTCGTGATCAGAGTTCAAAACCCATCACTGCAGTTACTACAGATCGCCTACAATGCCTCGAGGACCTTCTCCTTCAGTCACCCTTGCTTCAACAAGCCACCTCTGCCGCTCACAGCCTGTCCGTCGCTCCTGGTACTCCTATTGTTTGGCTTTTACCACCTGCGCCTTGGTACTTTGACTCTGGGGCCTCCTGCCGCCTCACCAACGATTCCAACATCCTCACCAATTGTACCTCCAACCCCACTCACCCTCAGGTCACCACTGCTGACGGGGTTCTGTCCCCATTATGCAGTCTGGCTCCATCACCCCAAGCTCTGCTGCCTCTGGTCACCTTACCCTCTCCAACGTCCATCTTGCCCCTAGCCTCCACATGAACCTTATTTATGTTAGTACTTTTTGTGATATTGGTCTCACTGTTTTCTTTTCCTCTTCTGACTGTGTTGTGCAGGATTCACGGACGGCTCAGAAGATTGGACGGGGCCGTAGGATTGGTGGCCTGTATCAGCTGGAGTACCTTCACATCCCCTCATCATTACCTTCCCCTTCTGCTCTTTCTGCTATCTCTGATGCCGACTTATGACACAGACGTTTAGGTCACTTGTTCGGTGATCGACTTCGAAGTATTATCCGCTCTGGAGCTTTGGGTCGTGTTTCATCTTCCCCCCTCTCGGTCTGTACTGGCTGTCGTTTGGCAAAGCACGTGGCTCTACCTTTTTCCAGCAGTGCTTCCCAAACTTCAACCCCCTTTGATTTAGTGCACTCTGACATTTGGGGCCCTGCCCCCATTGCCTCTCATCCTGGTTATCTTTATTATATCAGCTTTACTGATGACTTCTCTCGTTGTGTATGGGTATATCTTTTACGTCAACGCTCTGAAATATCCGTTGTGTACCACACGTTCACCACAATGATTCATACTCAATTCGCGCGTCGCATTAATATTTTCCGTTCTGACTGCGCTCAGGAGTTCCTCTCCTCCACCATGCGTGACCTCATCCAATCTCACGGCACTCTCCATCAGCAGTCTTGCCCCCACACCCACGAACAAAATGGGGTCACCGAACGGAAACATCGTCACATCATCGAAACTGCCCGTGCCCTTCTCCTCTCTGCCTCTGCCCCTTCTTCCCTCTGGGCTGAAGCAGTTCTTACCGCCGTCCACCTTATCAACATCACTCCCTCCTTGGTGCTCTCCAAGGTCACTCCTTATGAACGAATATACTCTCGCCAACCAACCTACGCAGCTCTCCGTACGTTTGGGTGTACCTGTTTTGTTCTCCTTCCTAGCACTGAATGCACCAAACTCTCTGCTCGCTCGGCTCGTTGTGTCCACTTGGGTCTCAGTCCCCACCACAAAGGATATTGTTGCTATGACCCCATGACTCGTCGCATCCGAATTTCACGTCATGTTTCCTTCCTTGAACATGAAATGTTCTTTTTTTCCTCCCCGCCCCATCCAACGCTTCCCCCACCAACCACTGTTGCTCCGCCACTCACCCTTCCTCTACTGCCCCCTATACCCACCCTCCCCAGAACGCACTTCGCCCCTCCTGCACCGTTACCCAATAACCCCCCATCCGAGGATTCTCCTTCCCATACAGCTCCCTCTCTCGCTCCTGCCCCCTCTGATACGGCACCATCTGAAGCTCCGACCGTCTCTCAGCCCGTGGATCCTTCTCCCCCTCGCCGCAACCCTGCTCGTCCTCGACTTCCACCTGCTCGCTACGCCACCGACTCTGCCCGACATAACCCATCTGCTCTCGCCACGGCTACCTCCTATTCTCCTGCCTTTCAGGCCTTTCTCACTGCTCTCCACTCCCACCGGGAGCCCCAGACATACCGAGAGGCAATTGCACATCCCGAATGGCAGCGTGCCATGACAGTCGAACTCCAAGCTTTCCACAGAACCCATACATGGGACCTCGTCCCCTGTCCTCCTGGTCTCACTCCTGTCAGCTGCAAATGGATATTAGAGATCAAGACTCGGTCGGACGGGTCTATTGATCGCCACAAAGCCCTCTTAGTTGCTCGTGGGTTTTCTCAGGAGCATGACATCGACTACGATGAAACTTTTGCACCGGTTGCCCCAATGACAATCGTTCGCACACTTCTTGCCATTGTTGCAGCTCGCAACTGGCCATTACATCAGATGGACGTCACTAATGCATTTCTTCATGGTGATCTTACAGAGGTGGTGTATATGACTCCTCCACCAGGTCTCTCTGTTTCCGCCGGCCACGTCTGTCATCTCCGTAGGGCCCTCTATGGTCTCAAGCAGGTCCCTCGTGCTTGGTTTGAGCGCTTCCGTCTGGCTGTTCTCAAGACTGGGTTCATTGAAAGACAGACTGATCATGCCCTGTTCACTCGAACTTCTCCTCAGGGTTGTGTCATCCTCCTCCTTTATGTTGATGATATGATTCTCGCTGGGGATGATCATGCCACCATTACCTTTCTTCAACAGCACCTCTGCCGTCAGTTTGAAATGAAGGACATGGGGCCCCTCCGCTATTTCCTTGGGCTGGAAATCTCCCGATCCAGGCGCGGCATCTTGGTTTTCCAACAGAAGTACATCTCGGATATCCTCTTTGTTGCTGCTCTCACTGACACCCGGACAGTTGATACTCCGATCGAGCTAAATCTGAAACTCCTCCCCACTGACGGAGAACCTCTTTCGGATGTCTCCCGCTATCGACGTCTCGTCGGGATGATAGTCTATCTTACTATGACTAGGCCTGACATTGCCTATGCTGTTAGTTTTGTCAGCCAGTTTGTCCATGCTCCTCGCTCAGTTCACTACGCCGTCGTACTCCGGATTCTTCGCTACATGCGCATCTCCGTCAACCGGTCATTATTTCTCTCTGCCACTTCTACACACCCTTCGAGCATTCTCAGACGCTGACTGGGCGGGGGATGTTATAACCCGTCGCTCTACTACTGGCTTCTGTATCTTCTTCGGTGATTCTCTTATATCCTGGCGTAGCAAGAAACATGACTCCATTGTGCGCTCCAGCACTGAAGCCGAGTATCGTGCCATGGCTTCCACTACTGCTGAGATAGTTTGGCTTCGTCGTCTTCTCTGCGATCTTGGTGTATCGATTGTCGGGCTCACTCCCTTATTCTGTGATAATCGAAGTGATATACAAATTGCCTTCAATCCTGTGTTTCATGAACAAACGAAACACATTGAAATTGATTGTCACTTCACTCGCCAAGAGTTCCTCGCCAACACCATTTCTCTGCCATTTGTTGCCTCTGAAGATCAAATAGCGAACTTCCTCACCAAGTCGCTCACATCTGCTAGATTCCGATATCTCATTGGCAAACTCTCGGTTCATGATCCACCGTGAGTTTGAGGGGAGATGTTAATATATAGCCCATTGTAAAGCCCATTTATGAGCCCATGTTGGTTTTTAGTTTAATCCCACATTGTAGATTTGGGATTCCTCTTCTCTTCTCTCCCTATATATTTGTACTCATACCATTGTTTATACCTAATGAATAGAAGACCTCTGTCATTCTAACAATGTTTAAGCCAGCATGCAGTAAACAACACAAAAAAAATTATGAGATGGGAGAGCGCTTGAGAATTTTCACCAAATTATATATACAATTTTAGAAGAAAGTTACATCAAAGGAAAACTACAAAGTGAGGCCTCAAGACTTGCTCAAAATTTTTTGGATGATCCCAAATGAGAGAAACCTTGCCTTTTTACCTTTTTTTATGCCCCTCTGAGACTCTTTCCCTCCAAAATATGAAAGGGTCTAGAATTTTCTATAGATAAGATAAATCCACAAGCTTTTTCTATTTCCCACATTTTTTCTTATGTCTATGCACAAGACTCTTTAACCACCCACAATATTCCACAAGCACCGCTAGAATACTATACAACATTCTTAAACTATCTAGAATACTCATTATTATGCTACATTATAACAATCCAGAACATTTTAAAAGACTCTAGAGTTCTCTACATGGTTCTAGAATTCTCCATCCTTTATAATATTATAAAGCCTTGTGGACTGGTGCTGAAATTTGGTGTTTCTATTTTTTGCATCACAAAATAACAAAAAATTGGATAGAAACTATCCCAAATTTAAGATACATACCAATGTAGTTTCCAGAAAGATTGACAGATCTCAGGCTGACAAAAGCTGAAATAGAAGGAATGGCCTTCAATCCAAGACTAGAGATATGAGCTACTGATGAGAATGAATTTAAGGATTGGATAAAATCATTAGCTTCCGCCGCCTCATCCGTAGCGGAATAATCAGTGCAAGACGACTCTCCGCTGTCCAAGCAATGCAGGCCGGCGGTTTGTTCGTCTTCCATTTCATCATGTTGTTCTTCGGCATCAACAGGAAAGAATGAGGAATCATCAAGGCTATCCACCCAAGCACTGACTCTATCCATATGGGAACACTGTAAAGAGAATGCAGCCCATTGCTTCTCAGACTCTAATGGTTTGTTCTTCTTCTTGTCAAGCATCCGGGCAAGTTCATGTGTATCAGACAAACAGTCATCCCTTTGACTTTGAGCCCTGAAAACTGAGACAAGTCTTTGAGAATTTCTACCCTTGGAGATTCAAGGCAGAATAATCTCTCTTCATCGATCTAGTCTCATCATGCTCACCATGATTCCCCTCCTCATAAGCCTCCGGCACAATAGATTCAGCACTTCCCAAGCTATTGTCAATTAGTTTCTCTAGAGGGAACTGATTTTGAGAGAATTAAACTGTGTTGTTTGAGGCTGTTGTCAGTAGAAGAGTTGACAACATCAGTAATGGGCTTTGTTGGTGCTTTCGATTTGCTGCTTCTCTGATTACTACCATTCGAAGATCTGGAAAATCCCTGGAGAAAAAAAAGGATCAGAAGAAAGCCAGCTAATAAAAGGTTGAAGTCGATAAAATCAAAAGCATAGTTGTTGCTCACCTTGGATTTCTTCGAATCTACCTTCAATGGAGAGAAGCACATAAAACTTGCCATCCAGTGATGTTTGCAGGGAAGATGTTGAAGAGTGACAAGCCACAATACAAATTTGGGTCTCCCACCAAATCTACATAGAAAGCCTAAATCTCTCCTGATCGCGAACCCTAAGTAATAAACTAACATCAAATTTGAAAAAAATCTATATACAAAAAGGGGTTTCTTTACGAAATGCATGATGGAAAAATAGAAATGGAAAAAGGAAATGGTCTTTCTCATTCATTAGTTTCTAACACATTTGAATGCAGATACATGCCGGCTTAAATAGGAAAAACAGATTGGAGATTACAACAAGTCATAAAGACTGGGAATGTTTCATCTTTAAATGCGTTTGCTTCGGCTTCTCTGGTGAGTAACTGCGGCTTTAATCCATCTCTAAATGCTGATGCTTTGACTTCCTTGGTATGTTAACTGTTTCTGCATTAATATCTTCAACATCCTCCCTTAATGCTGAAACAAGTATTCGACGGATTGCAAGGAAAGAATGTCTGGGCAAGGGCTTGGTCATTATGTCTGCCAGCTGTTTGCTCGTTGGGCAGTATTGCAGCTCTACTTGGTTTGTCTCAACCAGGTCCTTCAGGAAGTGGTACTTCAGGTCTATGTGTTTGGTTCGACTATGAAATATGGGATTTTTCCCAATTCCAATTGCAGCAATGTTGTCACACCAGATCCTGATTGGGGTGCTCTTCCACTGAGGTCTGAGATCCTCCATCAGCCTTTGTAGCCAAATCCCTTCACACGCAGTTGCGCACGCTGCGACGTACTCGGCTTCTGCCGTCGAAAGCGCCACAATTTTCTGTTTCCTGGATGCCCAGGAGATGACTTTGCTGCCTATCATAAAGATGAAGCCACTAGTGCTCTTTCTATCTTCCTTATCCCCGCCCCAATCGCTGTCTGTATAACCAGATAACTCTGTATTGTCTTCTTTCTCATACAGCAGGCCGAGATGCTTTGTGCCTTTCAAATATCGAAGAACTCTCTTGGCTGAGATGAGATCTTCTGAGCTTGGATTGGATAAGTGCCGGGAAAGAATACTGACTGCATTTTCTAAGTCAGGTCTTGTATTGGTGAGGTAAATAAGAGATCCAATAAGGCTTCTATAGTCTTCTCCTGAAATGCCTTTCTGTGGTAACGGCGCTACGACTGACGATGCTGAGTTTGTTGCCATGGGTGTGGAGACAGAGTTGGACTCAGTCAGGCCAAACTTATCCAGTAATCTATTTATATAGGCTTCTTGGTTAATGAAAATCATTCCTAATTCTTGCCTGACTTGAAAACCAAGGAAGTATTTCATTAGACCCAAGTCACTCATTTCGTATTCCTCTTTCATGATCTTCTTGAAATTGTTTGTAATCACAGGTGTGGATCCTATGAAAATCAAATCATCTACATATAAACACAGGAGGAGGTATTGGCCATTGGGATATACCTTGGTATAGAGCGAGGGATCATTTTTGCTCTTGTTGAAACCGTTGGCACATAGATATGCATCAATCTTGTGGTTCCAGGCCCTGGGTGCTTGCTTGAGGCCATAGAGGGCCTTGTTCAGTCTATACACCTTCTCCTCTTCTCCTTGTCTGATGAAACCTTCTGGTTGGCTGACATATACTTCTTCCTCTATGCTCCCATTTAAAAACGCAGATTTTACATCTAACTGGTGCACCATTTGGCCATCCTGAGCAGCAACAGCAAGGAGAGCTCTAATTGTCTCCATTCGAACCACCGGGGCAAATGTCTCTGTGTAATCGATTCCATGCTGTTGGGAGTACCCTTTGGCAACTATTCTGGCCTTGTACTTGGCCACTTTTCCCTCTTCATCCTGTTTTATTTTGTATACCCATTTGAGGTGGATAATTTTCTTGTGTTCTGGTCTTGTAACCAGCTCCCAGGTATTGTTTTTCTCTACCATCTCTAACTCTTTCTCCATTGCTTTTAACCAGTTGGGATCCTTAGCAGCAACGGTATATGACTCTGGTTCTTCATGCACAAGAGAAACAGCATTAGCATATTGATAAATTTCTGATAGAGATTTATACCTCTGGGGAAATGATGAGTCCTCCTCCTCCTCCACGTCAGCCTCACTGGTTGTATCATCAGCAGCAGGAAGGGATGGCTGATCATCAGTAACCGCCTCTGCAGTGGGAAAAACTTCGATTGAGTTGGATGGCTGCTCCTCAGCGGCAACCACTCCAGGTGGGGTGGAGTGATGTGCCTGATCCCAGTCCCAGGTGTTGCTTTCATCAAACACAACATCTCGTGAGATGCTTAATTGTTGTGTTTCTGGGTTGTAGATTCTGTAGGCTTTTGAATGGTGACTATACCCAAGAAAAACTCCTTTTTCTGCCCTCATTTCTAACTTATTTCTCTTCTCCTTTGGGATGTGTCTATAGGCCACACAGCCAAATATTCGCAAATGATGAACATTTGGCTTCTTCCCCTTCCAGAGTTCATAGGGTGTGGCAGATTCAACACTCTTTGTGGGACTCCGATTGAGTAGGTATATGGCTGTGTGAACTGCTTCTGCCCACAGATTCTGAGGAAGCTTGAAATGCTGGAGCATAGCCCTCATCCTATCTGCAATACTTCTGTTCTTCCTTTCTACCAGACCATTTTGCTCAGGAGTTTGTGGAGATGTGAGCTCTCGGGCTATGCCAGTGTCTCTGCAGAAATTCATGAAATCTATCCCTGTAAATTCTCCTCCACGATCTGTCCTGAGCCTCTTTACTTTCCTCCCTGTTTCTGTTTCAACTAGAATCTTGAATTCCTTGAATTTGCTGAATGCCTCTGATTTCTGTTCAAGGAAAAACACCCATGCAAATCTGGAATAATCATCAATAATACACATGTAATACCTCATTCCTCCAAGAGATGGTGTGGGAGCAGGTCCCCACAGATCTGCGTGCACTAGCTCCAATGGCTCCTTTGCTCTCCAGTTTGATGAGGTTGGAAAAGGTAGTCGATGGCTTTTGGCTAGTGTGCACTCTTCACAGATTGGTTGGTCTTCTTTAATTTCTGGCAGACCAAGGACCATGTCTTTTTGTTTTAGTAGGCACATGCTTTTGTGGATGAGATGACCCAATCGATTATGCCACAATCCTGTGTTGATTTTACAAGTAAAGGCCTGCTCCTGTGGTGACTCAAGGTTCAAGGGAAACAACCTATTCCCTGTCATTCTTATAGATGCAATGCATATGCTCTTCTCCTGTTGCCAAATATGACAATGGAGACCTTCAAAGGTTATTGTATATCCATTACTCATGAGTTGTCCCACACTCAATAAGCTTTGAGTGAGGAGAGGTACGTAGTGAACTCCTTCAATGTGTCTAACGTGCCCGTCTTTGGATTTAACTGCCACAACACCCGTACCTTCTATTGGTAACTTCTTCCCATCCCCGAGTATTACATGAGTTTTAGTGGTGTTGGCAATTGAGACAAAAGCTTGTTTACAAGATGACATATGATTGGAACACCCACTGTCTATGAACCAAGTCTCCCAAATGTTATTTTCAACCTCATCAGGAATTCCTGTTAGCAGCAGTTTTTCTGTGGTGTTTATAAACTTGGCTTCCTCCTTCTTTTCTTCTTTATCCTTGGACCAGCAGTCCTTCTGCATATGTGTAGGCCTTTTACACCTTTTACACTTGTAGAAACAATCCACAGCATTGTGATTATTCCTTTTACAAAGTACGCAGAACAGTTGGGAGGTTTGGTGGTGCCTAAAATCAGTGTTTCTAACTTCATTTGGCCTTGGTTCATTATTTCTCCCTCTGCCTCTACCTCTCAGATGGGTTCTGGAGTTCATGTAGGAGGGTTTTTCAGTGGTGGATATTTTTGTTTTGATTTGAAATGCCTGCTCAAGCTCCCCATTGTATCTTTTTAACCTCTCCTCATGGGCTTGAAGAGAGCCCATTAGCTCAGGAATTGAGAGGGTCTTGAGATTCTTAGTTTCTTCTATGGTTGTGACTATGGGATCAAATTTGGAAGGTAGGCATCTTAATATTTTTGGGGCAATAATCTTATCTTTGAGTTTATCTCCTAAACTCCGGATTTGATTTACAATTGTCATGATTCGAGACACAAAATCCTTTACTGATTCTGTTTCTCTCATGGCTATGTTTTCCCATAGCTTCCATTGATGTTGGAGTTTGATGGTTATTACCTTTTCTGAGCCTTGGAACTCATTGAATAGAGTGTCCCATGCTTCTTTGGATGATGTTGCCCCCATGATGCGTGGATAAATGTCCTTGCCTACACCTTGGTGCAATATGAGGAGAGCCTTTGCATCGTGCTTGGCTTCTTCCGCCATTGCCTTGAGTGCAGCTGCATCTGGGTCTTGTTCCTTCCCTTTGGAGGATTGTGCTACCTGCTTTTCTTTTCCATTTTGCACCAATTGCCATAATCCCTGAGATTGGAACAACAGCCTTATGTGGGTGGCCCAAAACTCATAATGCTCCCCCTCAAAGATGGGAGTACCCGTTTGGGTGTATTGAAACATATGGACTGAACTAGGAACAGCCATATGATGAGTAGGAGTGGATGACGAGATGAAGTCGTGCTTCAAATGCGCAGAACTCCCTCCTCCTGATGGCTTATCACTCCAACTCCCCCTACCATGCTTTGATACCACTGATGGAAAAATAGAAATGGAAAAAGGAAATGGTCTTTCTCATTCATTAGTTTCTAACACATTTGAATGCAGATACATGCCGGCTTAAATAGGAAAAACAGATTGGAGATTACAACAAGTCATAAAGACTGAGAATGTTTCATCTTTAAATGCGTTTGCTTCGGCTTCTCTGGTGAGTAACTGCGGCTTTAATCCATCTCTAAATGCTGATGCTTTGACTTCCTTGGTATGTTAACTGTTTCTGCATTAATATCTTCAACAATGCAGCCTTGGTTGAGATCAGAATGATCCAAACATGGATGCGAGATCAAGGATTTTTGTTGTTTGAATCCTTTTTACAAATTAATAAATCTGAAGAGACAAGCAGGCATGATTCAGTCAGTAAAAAGATCGAACAGAAGGTATACAGTCCCTAAATCAGAACTGGGAGGAGACCGGGGAGAATCAAAGAATCAGACGAAAGAGCTCAGAAATATCACACGATTTCAGGACTTGGTTGAAGTCTGGGACGTACTTGACACGTGCACTTTCTCCTAATTTTTCACGCTTTTTGAAAATAAGTCTTGTACATGTATTTCATGTTAACACGACTTTCCAACTTTTGTGTTGAACAATTTTCCTAAACATGCATGTAAAAGACATATTTCTAAAAGGCGCAAAACCTTGACGTATTTCCAAAGTACGTCTTGTACATGCATTTTTAGGAAAAGAGTTCACCACAAAAGTTGTAGATCTCGACGAAATCTACAACTTTTGTGTTGAACACTTTTACTAATAATGCATGTACAAGACGTATTTCCAAAGGCGCGAAAAATTAGGAAAAAGTGCGGTGTGCTTAGCCAAAACTGCGGTGACCTTAACAACTCCAACTCATAAACAAATATTTGTAATTCATTGATATTTGTACTCAAAATAGATATTTGTACCCATAAATGATATTTATACACATACATAATAATATTAGGAAAACTGATGGGGTCTCCTGAGAGGCGTTAGCCATAGCCCATGCATGGGGTGTGGATATCCGAACCTCCCCCCACGTAACTATCATCGTCGTCGCCCAAACCGCCATCGCTGCCCCGCGCCAACAACCATCATTGTCGCCGTCGTGCCAACATCGCCGTAACCGCAAACCGCCATCGCCGACGCCGCATCGAAACCGCCACCGCCGTCGCCGCGCCAACCGCCATCGTCACCGTCGTGCCAACCGCCATCACCGCTGCCGCGCCAACCGTCATCACTCCCGCCACGTCAACCACCATCATCGCCGCCGCCTCGCCAACCGTCATAGCCGTCGTCGCAAACCGTCATTGTCGACGCCGCACCGAAACTGTCATCGCCGCCGCCGCGTCAACCGCTATCGCCGCCGCCGCGCCAACCGGTATCATGTGTCTGCGGCTTCTAACTCGTCGACTTGTGAGTAAGTTATTGGACCTACCCAAATATGTGGTTATCCTAGAACATACACAAACGGCCTAAAATGAATTATTTAAAGGTTGACCGACCAAGCTTTGTATTCATTGCACAGGGTCATATGAGTTGTTCATCGTGCGAGTATTCTCAGAGCATTGTGGTTGTAAAAATAACTATTTTAGCGTACATGAGAACTGTTTGCTTGTTTTCGTGACAATAATCACTGTGCTCTTTCCTGCCAAACACGGGTGCTTTTTATTTTTCTGATGTATGTATTTCTCTCATATTAAGAAAACTATTTTCACATGTTCATTGAGAGTCAGAAATGATCGGAGTGCTGTGGCAAAATATAGAATTTTTTTTGGTTGCGCTACCCGCACGCGGTGCGGGGCAAAGATGGGCCATCCATCATCCTTTATATTTCAGGTGTCCCTATTCTTTTTTTCTATTTTATTTATTTTGTTTTTGCCTACCCTTGGATTGCTCAATGAATGCCTTGGATTCTACCCGCACACGGAACAGGGAACGATGGACGTACGTAAATATTGCTCCAAAATATAGGGGACGTCGGGCGTCAAAGGAGAAAATAAGCGCCGGCGAGGAGATGAGCGTCAAAGGAGAAAAGAAGCGCTGGCGAGGAGATGGGCGGAAGGCGCGATGGAATAGAGGGCGCGACGGGCGACAAGATATTATCGAACCGCCGGAGAGAGACTGCCAGCGGAGAGACGAAGGTTCAAATACGAGAGTTTAGAGCTTGAGAGAAACAGAAACGAAATTTGTGTTGGGTACAAATATCAGATAAGTTTAGGAAAAAATGCTAAAATTTGAATTATACTAGGTATAAATATTCAATTGTGAGGTATAAATATCAACTCTTCTTTTTTCTTGGCTCGTATATTTATTTGAATAAAAAAAAAATTTCTTTCCATAAATTATCCCCGAAAAGAGAGAAAAAAATGGAATTGTCATAGACATGGAAGTTTTGACTAATTCCATATCATAATGTTAAATATAAGAGAAAAATTCAATCGTTAAAAAAATTCTAATGACACCTTTTGATTGACACCTCTCAAAAGATACAACACTCCGCCCGGTCCACCTCCCGTCGGAATGACTCTGCCCTCTGCCCTCTTCGTCTTGGGAAAATTTTTTGGGTTAGTAGCCTGATTATGAGCATGGTCCAGAGAGCCAATGAGAAACCCCAAAATACGGGGGCCCCGCGCAAAAGTGTATGACACAAGCCATAAATGCGCGGGCCCCACTTCCTTTGCAGACTTCTCATTGGTGCAGGACCATGAGCATTATCAGACTCCTGACCTAACTATTACTCTCGTTTTGGAGGGGGAGTTTATTGAATCCGAGAAGTGGAAAGAGCAGTTCAAGAATTGGTGAAAAGAAGAACTTGAGGAGATATCGTGATTTGCGTATACGCTCTTGTATTTTGATTTTTTTGAAATGAAGTAGAAAATATGGAACATTAAAGGTCTGCTTCCGAGGGCGATCACACTCCGACGAGTTTGCTCCCTCACGGGTGTTGTGGAGGACAAATTTTCGGACTAGCCCCCATAATAATCAAAAGTATCAAAATAGCCCTCTTCTAAAAAGTCTTCTCATTATAGCCTCTTTTTACTGATATGGCAGCATAGTGGGCCCGGCGTCAGGTTATGTTGGCAGTTTGTTATACATTGGAGAAATTCAATATTAATTTAAATGGTTAGAATTCAACATTCTCATCTGCCACTGTTTGTAGTTTTTAGTTTTATCTATACCCATGTGCTCACAGTTAGTTTTAATATATTGAAAGTGTGTGTAATTTTTAGTCCCACACTGCTTTGAAACTTTTTTCAGCAAGCTCGAGAGTCTATAAAAGAAAACTTATACCCTCATATCTAACCACACCAATCAAGGCTTGCATATCTTTTCACACGGATTTGCTCTCACTACAGCCTGCAGGTTAGTAATTTAATATTTTAAATGCTTAGTTATTAATAAATATTGTATTTCATTAATATTTTAATTGTTTTTATAATAATTTAAATATTTAGTTTTTAATAAATGTTTTTTAATATTCAGTGATTTTGAGCTTTTATAATCATGTCTGATGCCGTTGAACTTGAACTTGATGAATTCGACGTATATCAGCAACAAGGATTAGATTTTGATCTAAATGAAATGGACGATAACAGCAGTGACGACTCGTTTGATAACGGTGATGATGAAATTTTTTTTGAAACCCAAAATAGAGTTAAAGAAATCTTTGAACAATCAATTTCAGTTGATCGTAGGTGGGTTGATTGCATAATTGTTGATAATTCATTTATTCAATTTGCGAGAACAATAAAAGAATGGGTGGTAGAAGAAGATTTTGATGGAGAACTTTCACAAAATAACCAAATCATGGACTTTGTAATACCTTACTATTTACAAGTCGGAACCTTTTTCAGAACAAAATGAGAGATGCACTGCACTATCAACGCTTGGTCTATCCAGAATCATGTACATTTTAAAACCTTTCAGTCAAATCAGAGTAGATTAGTCTTAGTATGTTTCGAGAACATGTATCCTAGTCGACCATGTTCATGGAAACTAAGGGCTATTGTTTCCAAAAAACACGGAGGTGTTTGGTTGATTTCAAAAATTTCTGGCTCGCATATATGTACAAATGCGAGTATATAAAATGATCACAGACAATGCACTGCAAGGTTTATTGGAAGATTTATAACTCATGAACTTCGAACACAAATAGACATTAAACCAACCGAGATAAGAGGTCGGATAAATGCAAAATTTAATATCTTGACGAGCTATAAAAAAGCATGGGATGACAGACGAAAAGCTATTAAATCTGTTTTGTGGGTTGGTCTGAATCCTATAAAATTCTACTTCGATATTTAGATACAGTATGCATGTATAACCCCGGTACAATTTATAATGTTTGTACTTCTGCAAACAATAAATTTCAAAGAGTATTTTGGGCTTTCGGCCCCTCAATTGAGGGATGGGGTAGCTGTCGACCTATTCTTAGCTTTGATGGTACATTTTTATTGGGTCGTTTCCGGGGTACTTTGCTGATAGCCGTCGGTATAGATGCTAATAATGGATTTTTTCTGTTAGCATTTGTTGTTGTTCAATCAGAGTGTAATGAATCGTGGGAATGATTTTTAAATCGGCTAAAAGTGTTGCTTCCAATTATTGCTAGTCGTCCAAATCTTTGTATTATCAGTGACAAACACGCAGGCTTAATTCAAGGAGTTGCATCTGAGCTTGCATACGCAAAACATAGACACTGTTTGCGACATTTGCGTGAAAATTTTAAAAAGGCCGTTAGAGGTTTTGAGTTAAATGGAATTGATATATTGTGCGATAAAATGTAGTGGGCGGGAAATGCATCAAATTTTGTAACATTTACAGAAAATATGGAGCATATTAAAATTGTTGATCATAGAGCATATGATTGGTTGGTGGTTAGAGATGTTGAAAAATGGACTTTATTATATGATGGTGGCGCTAGATATGGCACGATGACGACAAATTCGAGCGGAAGTTTCAATGGAGTACTTAAACGAGTGAGAGGGTTACCCATACAAGCATTAGTATCAGCTACATTCTATCACTGTATTGCATTATTTCTTAAAAGAGGTGAAGATGAGCTAAAATAGGAAAGCGATGGAGTGTCCCGATTTATGCCTAAAGTATTGCCAATGCTAGGTAACCGAGAGGCAACTGCAATAAATTTATGTAGGCCAGTCCAGATAAATCGCATCGAATTTTCATGCTACGATGATAAAAATATAGCGCATCGTGTATTGCTTTCTGATGATGGATGCTCGTGTAGTTGTCATAGTATGGTCTTATATCATGTCCCTTGTGCTCATATGATTGATTCACTTGCATCTAAACAAGTTTCACATGAGGAGTTTGTATCAGACTTTTATACAATATCAAGTTACAAAAATACATACAGTGAAAGTTTTCATGGAATTCCAGATATTACTGGGTGACAATCATTAGATACAACACAAGGTATTATTGAGCTTCAACCACCCACTTTAATATGGAGGACTGGGCAGCCTCAAACTCGTCGACATCATAATACAATGAATGAGCGCATTGATCACAGTAATAAACAATGTGACATTTGTAAAGAATTGAGACACAATCGATCAACATGTCCTACAAATCCAGAAAATCGAAGGTAATAATTTATTTGTTTTTTAAAATGTTTTTGAACAAACAATCTAATTAGAAATTTGTGATATTTTTTTGTCTAATTTTTTCAGGCATTATGGAGGAATGCACTAGCTGCAGCAAAGAAGAAATCATTGGCTCTTTTATTACGTTTTGGAAGAGTTTTTCTCAGTGGTTTTGTTTTAATTTTGTTCATTCTGTATCTGTTGTTTTCTTACTCGGAACCTTTATGTTACTTTGGAGGAGTTTTCGCAATTATAATGAGTGAATTTTCATGATGATATCAATAAATAGGCTGGACCCGTCGGAGATTGATTGAGAATGCACTGAGTCTTGATTTGCTAATTTTATTATTTTTGAGTCTTGTTTTACTTTTGTACAATCCTTCATCTCCTAACCACTATTAAGAATATAATTATATTAATATTGAATTTCTCCAAATGAATGAAAAAAACTGCCGACATAACCTGACGCCGACCCACTATGCTGTCATATCAGTAAAAAGAGACTATAATGAGAAGCCTTTTTAAAAGAGGGCTATTTTGATACTTTTAATTATTATGGGGGCTAGTTCGGAAATTTATCCTGTTGTGGACCGGAGGTAGGGGCGGCAGTGAATAGCAGAAATTCACCGTCCGTAGAGGGCGGCGGCTGGGAACGATGTTGGATGGCGGAAATACCAACTAGGACGTGCGCTCCCTTGGCGTTCGCTGCAATCGTGTCAGATCCCACAACAACGGGCCAAATAGAGCCTAAATTTAAAAAGAAAAATAGTAATATTGATTATTATTATTAAGTCCTCTTCTAACTTAAATAAGTTTTGTTCATTTTAGCTGCATTAAAAGCTTTTTGCAGCATTGTTGACATCAACATTATGATTGAGAATTCAATCTCAAACTAATTTTAAAAATAGTAACAGTGTGCATTTTTCATGTAAATGTGCAGACTCATCTAAATAACTTCACATTGTTTCGCATTGTCGAAGCTTAAAGTTCAATCATGGGACAACACAAACTAGTAAGCGGGGGTACTTTAAAGATTGTGTTGGTGCTAATGACGGTACACACATTGACGTCACTATCCCGATAACCAACCAGAAACAACACAAACTAGTAAGCAGAGTACTTTAAAGATTGTGTTGGTGCTAATGACGGTACACAGATTGACGTCACTATCCCGATAACCAAGAGAGTCTTAATTTCTCAATGCAACGAAGGAATTATGACTTTCAAGTGCTCAATCGTATAGCAAATTATAAAAAATGTCTGGAATGATAACGAGCGCTTTTTGACAAATACATGCAACAAACGCAAAACAACAACGACACTCAAGCCATTATCCTACTATGGTGGGGTCGGTTATATGAATCTTTTGTTGTCATTGTGCCCTATCTTTTGTCATACTCTCACTAATGCCTAAATATATCATGTCTTTCCTTATAGTTTCATTCCGAGTCTTTATTGGTTTATCCCTCTCTCGTTTAACATGCCTAGTGACTAGACTCTCACAATGCCTAACATGTGCCTCTAATGGTCTCCTTTGTATGTGTCCAAAGCATCTTAGTCGAGCTTCTGGCATCTTCTCTACAATTGGTGCTACTCTTGTCTTATTCCTGATACATCATTCCTAATTTTATCCAGTCTTGTGTGTCCACACATCCACTTACGTATTCTCATCTCTACAACTCTCATTTCTTGATGCAACAAACTCAAGAGCATCAAGAAAATTGTGCCTTCAAATCTTGTGAAAAATTAAGAGCAATACTTAAGTGGCTGACCCCTCAGATGGATGGACGACCTCCCCCGCACCATAAATTTAGATGATTTGTCAACATTCTACTCATACATTCCTCTATATAGTGATGGGAACCAAGGATTGTGATCCAGATCGTGCGATTATACGATCCTACGATTCCGGTCTTCAAAACCGATTTAGAACCTTACAATCGAGATTTGTATCATAGGATAGTGATCGCAATCCGTTTCATAGGATTGTGATCTTGATTTGCGCCTAAACGATCTGAGCGCAATGCACAAAATCGGTCTCCTCAATATTTCACTTCGGCTCTTCAGCTACTCAACCCGCTCATCCTATGATAATACGAATGAAACCCTATTTCATCCCAACCTCAACTTTTTTCTTCAATCAATTGATACAAGGGCAATGTTCATCTTTAAGGGTTAAAACATTGAGGAATCATGACCTGGTCATTGAATATCCATCTAACATATCTAAATCACATTATGTTTTGGATGGACTCTGCATCTACATGCAGATCACTCACGTGCAACATTGACGAGTTTGCACTATCACATATTATGATTATGATTAGATTATATATGAATTTCATTGATTAAGGCTCTGTTTGGGATGACTTATTTTCACCGGTCAAGCGGTTACGACCTCATGAACCGGACCTTAATTAAGGTCCGGTTTATGCGATCGTAAACGCTTGATCGGTGAAAATAAGTCCCCCAAAACAAAGTCTATGACACTTTTTATTTTGTTTTGACAAGTCCCTACGTTCCCAAAAAGCCAGATGCTCACACTCCCATAGAAATCTTAAATCCCAAGAAAAAATAATCAGAGGAAGCTAATATAAATTAAGGTCTTATGATGCAAATCCCAAGAAGCCAGATGCTCACTGGAGACGCTTTTTTGTCGGGCTGGCGCATGATTTTTTTTGCCCGGACATGAATTTTTGCCTAGTCGTCATTTTTTTTGCCTAGTCGTCATTTTTTTTGCCCGTATGGGAAAAACACATGCCCAGACAAAATACGCGCGCACGGGCGAAAAACGTGCATTCAGACGAAAAACACGCGGATGAACATGAGAGTTAAATTGTCATTCGTTAATGCCCCCTAAGAAACTTCTATTTTTATGTTTAGACAGATGATGTTTGTTAGGTGAGCCTTAATGAATGACAATTTAACCCATGCGTTTACGACCGCCACCACCGTGCCAAACGGAGCCTCATCCTATGACAGTGACGTTTTTATTCAAACTCAGCATAGCAAAAATACCGTGCCAACCAGAGCCATAATATTTCCACAGCAAAATTTTTTTTGAAAGCAAGAAGGAATAGCATTAAGCCGTAAGCTCGGAGTGGAGAATTTCAAGTACAAGTGAAGAAATATCCCAGAGGCTATAAATAAAACATACGCAATTTTATGTGCCTCTCGGTTCACACCTGTGAAAACGCACGGTTTGCCACCAAAGAGAGCATTTGCAAAACATCCAGGATGAAAAGGGGTCACACCAGAAAAGATACATGTGGCTCCGTTTGGCACTGCGGCGGCAGTCAATGAATATGAGGATTAAATTGTCATTCGTTAACGCCCACTTAAGAAACCACATCTCCTTCTATGTTCAAGCGGACGATATTTGTTAGGTGATCCTTAACAAATGACGATTTAACCCATGCGTTTACGATTTAACCCATGCGTGCCAAACGGAGCCACAATCAATCACATTACCACAGCCAGCCTTGAAGATAGATAACCGAGTCTCACCCATGCGCAAGTGCCCAATTAACTACCATCTGAACTACAAAGGCCGCCTCCGCAACTACCACACAGTCCAAAAAATCAACCGAAGAAGACGAACGTCAACACGAAAATACACACGACATGTCTTGCGCAACGACCATCACCCCTAAAACCTAAATAATATTTCCACACCAAACTATAACATAAATTGACATTCCTGAACCAACACCTTACATTTGCTTTGTAAATGTAAAGCTAAAAGCCAACTGATACAAGAATAAATCATTCAATAGACCAAAACAAAAAACAAAAAAATTCAACCCCGGGAACATTGCTGCATTGTGCACTACAGGAATATTTCGTCTCCTAAAAGTAAAAAAATAGAAAAAATAAAAATAAAATAGGGCAGAAAATCTTCATCAAAAAGAGAATTCTCTTTTTCATGAGACTGCCAAGGCAAGGTTATATATATGAATGTAGATTTGTGTACGTTAATGACTCTATACTAGGTATTTAGATATTTTAATTAAATATTGAATGATATAAATAATACTAATGACATATAAATTATCATTACAGGTCAAAAATCTGTAATTAGGAATCAGATTACCCGCTCCATTCTGTTTTTGACCTCTAATAACCATTTATAGTCGATATTAATATCATATTATATCACTAATAATTCATTTAAAATTTCTAAATTCCTAGTATATTTGCCCATGGGCGCACTCACACTGCAGGAATCATGCTGTATCTTCGCCGAGAGTAGTCAATGCTCGCCGGAGTTGAAAGCTCGCTCTTGGACCGACGTTTGATGGCCGGCCTAAACGGAGTGGCCTTGGGAGAAGCTTCGCGAAGATTACCACCGGTTTTAATAGTTGATGATGAAGCCGACGAACCAATACCGCTCAATCGTCTCGTGATCTTCCTTTGGGGGCTGATCCGGCGAGCGGCATCCCCGACGGCGGCCTTAGCGACGCATTTCGTGGCCACCTCTCGTATTTTGAGAGGCTTGATGGGCAGCTTATTAAGATAAGAAAGATGGGGAAGAAGGCCCTGAACTTCCTTTTGGAGCTGATCGTTTCCAATGTTGGCCTGCACGGGATTGCCGGTGAGGTTGAGCGCCAACAGAGAGTTGTAGTTGGAGACAAGTTGCCCCAATCCTTTGGCCGTGGTTATCTTGTTGAAGCCCAAGTCCAGAACTTTCATCTTCAGGATTCGATGAAGCCCCTCCACATTGCCGATCTTGTTGCCGGCAAGATACAACTCCTTAATCAGAGTGCAACTCGAAAGCCCTGTATCGAAAATTAATTAACACCGTTAGAGTTGCAGATTGAAACATTCTTGTATTTGACGAGGCTAGGCCGCCGTGAAATGCATTCCTACCATGCCCAATTCTTGTTATTCGATTGTAGCTGAGATTGAGAATCCTTAATCTTTCGAGACCTCTGAGTCCTTCAACGGTCGATATCTCGTTATGAGATAAGTCGAGGGTGTGAAGACTCTTTGGAAGAGATCCTGGAGTGATCTCAACTGCAAATTAAAGCCACACAAAAAAAGGTTGGTTTTGTTTGTATTTTCATGATCAACTATGACGGCACTTGTGCACATACCTATGCAGTTGCCGGAGAGATTGACGGATCGAAGGCAGACGAAGCCTGCCATTGAAGGAATGAGCTTCAATCCAATGCTAGAGATATTTAAGGACTGAATAATGTTTTTGGCTTCTCCTCCTATTCCCTCCTCAGACTGATTACGACTTGTGACAACACAATCTTGAATTTTGTCACAATAGTCTTCGGCATCAACTTGAGAGAACGAGCAATCCTCAAGCCGATCCACCCAAGCATTAATTCTGTCCATACGGGGACACCCTGAGAATAATGCAACAGATTGGTTCTGATCAGATTCTAATAATGTTGTTTCCCCTTCAATATCGGAGTTACTGGCCGCGGTTGCCTCTCTAGCAATCCCATCGCTGGATCCATCATGGATGACAAGTTCCCCTTCGGGTTCAGCAGAGCAATCTCCCTTCAATGATTCAATCGTCTCCGACTGCTGCTCGCCATCTCCCTCATAGCTTACATCTCTTATTGACTCTGCATCATCCATTGGCGCATTGGGAATGGTATGAGATGGTTTCTCTACGGAGGGAAATGATTTAGATATGGTTTCATTAATGGTCTCAAGATGATCAATGGAATTGCTGACAAAATCAACCGGCTTAACCCGATGTCTGCTTCTGCTGCTTCTCTTCTTACTACCCTCAGCGGCTTTCGAAAATCCCTGATATATGCAAGGCTTCTCAGCAGAAGAAAAGTGTGCATGAAATCAAAAATATAATAGCTGGACTAACCTTGGAGTGATTCTTCTTCCCAGCCAACGCCAATGGAGAAAAGCACGCAAACATTGCTGTCAACTGATATTAACTCGAACTTCTTTCCTGCTCAAATCGATCACAAATTTCCTGAGGTATTGAAACCAACCAAAATTAGCAGAGTTAGCGTTGGAGATCGATTTGATTGGAGGGATAGTGGTGTTTATTGGAGGGGGAAGAGGGTAGAAATAGGAGGGGAGGGCTGTCGGAGTCTACGTGAACGTGCTGTTGAATTCGGTAACAGTTTCCAAAAGTAATATTATTTTGTGATTCAAAACGTTAAAATATTATTTCTTTTTCAAATTCTGGATTCCAATTTGTCCACGTCGCGACTAGTATTTTGGACAGCATTTTGATAACCATAAATTATTTCTGCTTTCTTCGGCGGCACTTGAAAATATTTAAGGCTTCGTTTGGGGGACTTATTTTCACCGGTCAAGCGGTCATGCCTGCATGAATCGGGACTTATTTTTAAATCCTGATTTATGAGGTCATGACCGCTTGACCGGTGAAAATAAGTCCCCCCAAACGGAGCCTAAGTCCCATAATCACTACACTGTAATTTGTGACTTAAGAATAATTTCGGCGTTCTAGGTTTTATTTGGGGCATCTGATGCTAATGAGAAAGTTGTTGTGAGAAAATAGTTGTGAGAATAAAGTTATCAAGAAAGCACTGATGAGAAAGCTGTTGACTGTTTGGAGAAAAACCAACGAGTACGGTTTGATGTAGAGGTGAATTGAGAATGGTAGGGCACCTGATATATGGAGCTGCGAGGGAGGAGGAAAAAATGTGAAAGAGAAGGTAGGGCACGGGGAGCTCACGTATTTTTGGCGCTTCAAAATTCGAAAAGCACAAAAAATGTCTTTCTAAAAGTGGTGGCTGCTCAGATACCCCAAAAGCACATAAATGTTTTTTTTAAAAAAATCTAATCTCACAGCTAGCCGGCCTGAAAAGCCCGTCTAGACCCGGCCTGAGAAAAGCCCGACCCGGGCCTAGACCGGGCTCGGGGACCTAACAGGGCCTCGGTATAGAGTCATTGACCGGCCGGGGTCAAGCCTGGCAAAGCCCGAATTTCAGGCCGGCACTGGCCCGGGCCCAGGCAAAGCCCGGCCCAGGCCCCGACGAGAGCCCAACGGCTCTTAAAAGAGTCGTTGGATCAATGGCTCTTATAAGAAAATACATGCACATTTTTTTATAAATCCCCCTACCAGCAGACCCCTCCTCTCCCCTCTCTCTCACTCTCTCACCCACATACACTCCCTCTCTCTCTCTCTCTAACTTAAATCTACGTGAGGTAATTGAACACAATCGTACGACTAGTTTGACAGCATTTCGAGAAAGTTAAAGTTGACGCCGATTACAAGACGTGATGCAAATTATCTTCGAAGTTGATGATCCTCAGCGACAACTCGACACTAACAAGACACTTTAAATCTTACGTTTCGAGACAAGCTCCCGAATCCAGTCAGACACAAATATCAGAAGCATGACAAATTTGGACATACCAACAACTTGGGGTAACATGAGCTATAGGTGAAGGACGTCATGAGACGTGAGTTGGGGTTCAGCCACCACGAGAACGAGGAGGTAATTGAATACATACATGAAGGGCTTCGAGTAAAATATCAATGAATTAGTAAAACTTCTATTACACGCGACACCCTCAAACTTTATTTTGAAGCAAAACAATCACTAATAATTTTTTTTGAAACTTTCGAAAGACGTGCGAGTTTAACGAGTGACGTTTGAAGTAGTATCATAAAAGTATGACTTTCGTATATTTGTATTGCATGTCATTGGATCGATCTCATCTCATGAGAGTTAAATAAGCACGTAATATGTTTTGAATGTTTTGAATTTCCGCACGCAGGTAAAGCTATATATCAAGTAATTATGAAATGCGTGCGAGAATTTAAAATTAAAGATGAAATAATTAGTATTTCTTTTTGTATAGAGAAACTCAATCTTCTATATATATTTTCTCAATGATGAAATACAATGTATGAATACACATTTATAGAAGCGAGAAAGAGAGAAGAGAGTCATATACAAGATGTGAGATTAAAGAGGAGAAAAGAAGAAATACAAATAAATGAGCCCAATTACATGGGCTCTTCCAACACTCCCCCGCAAGCTGGAGCGTACAAGTCGTATGCACCAAGCTTGGACACACTGGTAGAATAGGGTGCTAGGTAGAGCCTTTGTGAAGATATCAGCCACTTGTTCAGTACCAGGAACATGCTTCAGTTCTATCTTCTTCATTTGGACGTTCTGCCGGATAAAGTATCAGTCTACTTCAATATATTTTGTGAAAGAATGAATTCTTCACAATATGTATAGCTGTTTGGCTATCACATAACAAAATGACAGGTGAGGGAAGTTTTACCCCTAGATCGGCCAGGAGACTTTCAAGCCAGGTAAGCACAGATACAACAGACATCATCGATCGGTATTCTGCTTCAGCTGATGATCGAGCAACCACTGCTTGTTTCTTACTCCGTCAGGTAACAAGATGACCTCCAAAATAGGCACAAAAATCACTGGTTGACCGACGATCATCCAAGGAACCGGCATAGTCTGCATCAGAGTATGCAACCAATATTGGAGTAGAGGATGAGGTTTTGTATATCAATCCTTGACCCGGGGCTGTTTTAAGATATCGAAGAATACACTCAACAGCTTGAAGATGAGATGTTTGTGGAGCATGCATACATCTGCTGAACACCCCAACAACGAAGGAGATATCCGGTCTTGTGACCATTAGATAGATCAATTTTCCAATCAGTCGTCGATAGTGTTCCGGATTTTGAAGAGGAAGGTCTGTATGAGAAGAGTGTGAACACAACTTATAATTTGCATCCATCGGAGTAGTAGTAGGCTTGCATCCCGAGTAGCCAGCATCCTGAAGGAGATCCAGGCAGTATTTCATTTGAAAGATGATGAGTCCATTCGGTCGTCTTGCAACCTAAATACCAAGGAAGTAATGAAGATGTCTCAGATCCTTGGTCTGAAACATGGAGCTGAGGTGTTGTTTGACTGCTTGGATGCCCTTTGAATTGTCTCCAGTGATTAAAATATCATCAACATAAACGACAGAAGAACAGTTCATGTTACCTGATGATGTGTGAATAGTGAGAAGTCAGTAGAACTCCGTGTAAAGCCGACTTGCCGGGAGGCCTTATTGAACTTGTCAAACCACGCCTGAGGGGATTGTTTGAGATCATAGATAGACTTCTTGAGATGACAAACTCGGGACTCCCCCATGGTCTCAAACCCGGGCGGTTGCTGCATGAAAACCGTTTCCTGGAGGTTGCCGTTGAGGAAGGCATTTTTTATGTTCAGTTGGTGTAATGGTCATTGACGATGCACGACTATCGAGAGAAGAACCCGAACCGTGTTCATCTTGGCCATAAGAGAGAATGCCTCCTCATAATTGAGGCCTTGCTGCTGGGTGAAGCCACGAGCCACCAGGCGGGCCTTCAGACGGTTAATCGTCTCATCAGGAGCATGTTTGATCACATACCCATTTACACTCAACAGGTACCGGTAGGTAATGGAACCAAGGTCCAGGTATGGTTAGCCCAAAAAGCCGTCATTTCTTCTTCCATAGCCGGCCGCCAGCTAGGATGTTGGAGAGCCTCCCGCACAGAGTTAGGTACAAAAATCGAGGATAATAAAGTGAAAAACGTCTGAAGCTGTGGAGAGAGGCGATGTAAGGATACATAATTTTCCATGGGATGAGCTGTAGATTCTGGTGCCAGATTAGTGGGACTCGGAGTATCAGAGGGCGAGGCAGACTGCAGTGGGGCACTGAAGGCAGGATGGCGGCGAGTGTAGATCCGAATAACAAGAGGCTTGGCAACAGAGGGGGCTTGGACTGTAGGTCTCAGTGGTGGAGTGGTAACGGGAATAACATCACATAAGACAGTTGGTTGTGGAGGTGTAGGATCTGAAGTAGAGAAGAAAGGGATATCCTCCTGAAAGGTAACATCAGCAAAAACTGTCACCTTTTGGGTAGCCGGTGAGTAGCAGACGTAGCCTTTTTGTGTCCGTGAGTAGCAAACAAAGACGTGTTTGGCTGCCCGGGGATCCAATTTGTCCAAAGATGGACCAAGGGTGTGAACGTAGCAAGTACACCCAAAGATGCGGGGTGTGAGAGAGAATGTCGGAGTTGATGAGAACATGAGGCTGAATGGAGTGGATTGAAAACTTTGATCTCTTAAAATGATGAAAAAGTAAAGTTAATACATATCCTATTTTGGCTTATATATCTCGTGATTTACTAACAATTCAAACTAACGTAGTAGCTTCGGAGTGCATTTTTTCTCTTAGTGATAAAGTTTTGAACGAGCGGATGAGCCGAATCAACCAAGAATCACTGGAAATGTACATCTGCTACAAGAACAATTTGGATGTTATGAAGAGGAAGCAACACATTGCAGCGCTGGAGGATAGCTCGGAGGAGATAGAAGATGAGATGAACACAATAAATTTAAAAGATGATTAAGCGCGTCGCACATTCGTTAGACCCGATAAAATATGTATTTTTGTTAAGTTAATAAATTTCGTAATTTTCTTTATTTAAATTAACAATAATAGAAAATTTCTTTTTTTCAATTAGCGTAAAATTGTAAATTGTAAAAATATAATTCATATTTGTTCAATATTAAAAGGCGTGCACAAAAAAATTGGTACTAACCGCTTTGGTTGGGACCGGCCCGGTTAGGACCGGTCCCATGGTTCCAAAGGGGTCCACCTTTTTTTATCAAATATCGGACCGGGACCGTTAAAAGATCGATCATTTCAGCTTGCATGCATCATTGTTGAGATTGCATGTGACCTTCAATGCTTGGACTACTTCTCATCATTGAACCGGTCCTCCTAAAGAGTAGGAAATTTGAAAGTTAAAGACCGGTCTTTTACACTTGGCATAATGTGGAGGTGGATGAAAAAAAAACGGTTCGGGACTGGTCCTCCGGTGCCAGACGGTCCTCCTCAAGAGGAGAAAAACCGGTCCAGGATCGGGACTAGTTTGAGCGGGATCGGTTCGAGACTGTTGGGCCAAAAGACTGGTCCCGGACCGGCCCGACAATACTATAGTGCACGACTAAATATTAATAAAAATTCCTTTTTATTGTCCATAATAATTTATTTTTCAATATTGTAATAATTAAATTTTTTTAATGTATAAATTTTTAAATATTCCATATGCATATATTTTTTTAAAAAAATAGGCCTGGGTTGACCGGGCTCGATGGGGGGGAGGGGGGGGGGGGAGGGGGGGGCCGTCGGGTTCCACTCCGGTATGAGGGGGGAAAAAGGGGGGGGGGAGGGAGGAGAAAGAAAAAGAGGGGGAGGGGGAGGAAAGGGGGAGAGTGAAAAAGAGAGAAGGAGAGAGGGAGAAAAGGAGTGTGAGGAAAACCCTAGGGCGCCTCGGTCTGGTGGAAGCCAGAAGGAGAGTGTGATTATTTAAGTGTGGTTGGTATTTCTCAGTAAAAATAGACTAATTCTCTTATAAATCCATAGATATCAGCGCAACATTCTTATCGATTGCAATTAGAAACACAAGGGTCTGGTGGTGACGGGCACTAGTTGAAAATTGGGGCTATGAAACCAATTATGTTATTTGGTGAAATTATATTTTTGGTGTTGTCACAAATATAAACTGTATTTTTGGTGTTGTCACTCGACGCCTGAGGTTTGGTGTTGAGTGGCGTTGAGATCTAATTAGAGTAAATTAATTCTGGATTTATTTGGTTTTATAATATCAATTTCCAAGGCATTTTCCTCTGTCTACTCATATTTATCTTAATTTTCAGTTAGCAATTTTCATAATTATTAATGAACTGGAGCTGATTTTGAATTTCCATAATTGAATAGTTTTGGGTATGATATCTCAAGCGTATACATGTCTGTAAGAAAATCTATTTATTACCCACGTCAAAATTATATTTGTGTTCTTGGATGTAGTTTTCACATGACATTGTTCATCAAATTGAAATTTTATTGCATTTCATTGACGTCATACTCTGATATCCTTTTTCCGCATTGACATTGATATTTAAGAGTAATATTTGAATTGTAATTAATCATATTGGTGCAAAATACTTTATAGAGGTTAAAAGTACTTTTTTTTTCTTAATATTTTTTTCTGCAGTGTAATGAACTTGTTGTCTGAAATATATTTTCAACCAAAAATTGTTCCGAGGATGCTTGATGCTTGACACACTGAAGAGGGAAAGGAAGAATGCCCTAGCATTGACAACTTCAAACCTTAATCACTGCAAGTCATTTGAAAATGAAGATTCGAGGTAGAAGAACTCAGAAATTATAAGAAATAGAGAACTTAGAAATCAAACCTGTTATGGCCAAGGTAGCGCATTTGAGCCCTAGGTAGACCGGTGAAATTAATTGTGAATACATAAAATAATTTTATCCCAAAATGAAATCTATGATGCAAATGAATTATTGGTGGTTAATATATGGTAGAAACGTATAAATCAAAAGAAGAAAACAAAAACTTAAGCAAGAGCAGAAAATTGCCCAGATACTAATAAAAAGTTTCATTTTTTAATAAATTGCCCTTATAATGAGGTAAACAGCTTTTCCTGGTAAATCAACTCATGGAGATGTAAATCACCACAATGCACTAGAACATTTCATTAGCAGATCTTCCATAATAATTTCATTTTGTTATCACAGAATGAGAAACATTGAGCAAAATCAGCCATGTTTTTGGTAAATATGACATTTGTAAACGACATTGTGATCACATTTTTGTAAATCAGACATGTTGTTGGCACGCGTGTGGCGCCACTCCTACGCATTGGCGCATGCGGGCGCTGCATGCTTGTGGCCCGTTGGCACTCCCGCATGTTGGTCCATCACCCTCCTAAAACTTTAACCAATTCGTGCTGAAGGAATGAACTCAAGCTTAGTCAAGCTTCAAAAAAAATCATATCTTCATATTGTTTCGCTATTATTATGTTAGCTCTGCTGTAAATCTTCTATCTCTAATTGGCATGAACTTTTCACAAAATTATCATCATGATCGCATAAATATCAACACGTTATAGTAAAAAAAAGATAGATAAAAGTATCAATAAAACCCCATTTTAATTCCCACAAACAACACTGCATTTCTCTCCTCTTCAATTCCCTTCATTACTCTCCACTTCTTTATCAAAAGTAACCGAAGGGGGCTCGAACTTGCTGAAATCTTGAAAGCGGAGGCAAGAGAGAAACAAATAAAGCAAAGAAGAGCCAAGAAATGGAGAATCGGTGAGATTTTTGCTCTGGTGCAGAACCTCCCAAAATTGCTACAAACCCACTCCATGGGACCTCTTTGTCTCCCTCATGGGCCAAATACAGAAGCTCTGTTGTTGCCGAACTGAATGTCACCATTAGATAAACTACAAGCTGTCAACATATAATTACCTTAGCACGGCATGACAAAACATCATCAAAAAATATCACATTTTTTCATTTTATTATAGCATTTTGGGGTCCCCTATGGACTAATTTGTAGTTTATTAAATATTTTTTTTTATAAGCAGTGGTGTTTTAGTTTATAACGCATATCGTCTCACCATGATTTAGCTGCTAATTTTGTTTTATATAGTCTAAATCATATAGATTGTAATGATCCCAAGATTCCATCAACACGACGCATTATATTTGGCCCTGCCAAATGAAAAAAATTCATTCTTTGGTATAAAAATTCAAAATTCTCTCCAACATTTGAGCAGATTTTAGCACTGCAATATGTTGCACCACATTTCCTAAGTTGATTTGAGCTAATCAATACATTTTCGCTGAAGTGCGGATTGCAACATAGTAAGAACATCTTTTGCAAACAAGAATCAACAAAGCATAAACAATAAACTGTAAGGAATTCTTATAGAGATATAGGTTTATGAATTATTTAGATTATTAGCAAATACTAATGAATTTCGTGGAGATTTGTCATTAGTTTCCTGGTCATTTCATACTGCAATTGTTCAAACAGGGGAAAAGTGCTGCTCTGGAGCAGTGATTAGGTCATTCCCATTGTGACTAAAAGACAAATCGAGAAAACAAATGAAACTCATATAATTCAATTGACTTTCAAAAATCCTTACCAAAATGAAGAAGATATAGTTTCGCGGCAAGGTATTTAGACTAAAAAAGTGCTACTCTGCCGCAACAATAGATACAAGCTCAGGTTTGATTTAATGCATGTGTGCATCCATTTAAAAAGTTGTTTCAATATTAGATCGAGAATATTAAAATCAAAGAGCTCAAATTTATTTGATAACACGAGAAAGATAAACATTTGAATCTGTATAGTTTACTTCATATCTATTGATTCTCAATATAAAGTTGATGTTGATAAATCCAACACCACTGCTCCTTCCATAATTACCTGAAACCAATTCATAATTATTCTCCCCAATTCCCTAGCTTAGATTAAATTCATCCCAGTTAGGTGATGTATAAATTAAAGGAAGAGATTACTCAATATATGGATTCAATGAACTACACTTTAAGATAAACAGTTATAAGATGCTCGAGAAGAAGAAACTCCATATTATGTAAAGCATCCACATTATCAGAGGTGGCAGTTCGATCAACAAGTGTAAAAAGTTTCTGTAACATAAAACTAAAAAAACTTGCAGTGTTACTAAATGCTTTCTGAGTACCTGGATGAGGAAGGTGGACACATTCTTCCTTTGGTCACCTTGGATTTGAATGACCTGCAGAAGACGATATTGAAGAGGAGTTGAATGACATATGCGGCGAGAACTTGGGAGAAAAATCATGAACGAAGGATACCTGACCAAGCTCTGGATCCTCGACATTAGTACCATTGCAGCAAAATTCTTTCTTCAAGTCTTTAAGGATCTTGGTTTTACTAAATGCTTTCTTCAGGCCCTGCACCGTGGTCAGGCTCTTCCTCCCATTACGCTGCTGAACGCGAATGTGCACGTACTCCTTTGACCCAGCACCAGCATTGTCCGCATTAGCCTCGGCAAATGGATCTGAAGGCAGAACATTTACACTCCTAAGGCAATGGTTTAACTTCTAAACACTGGCTAGGATTTCTGCACCTATAGAGTGACAGTGAATGCAAGTATGACCTATGCAACAAGGGGACCAGGTAGACGAGCAAAAAGTGCAAGCAAGCAGAGCCACCTCAACAAGCCTAGTGAGATTAAAAGAAGGAAAATTCAAATAATTGAGAAGAAAAATTCTTAAGATGGAAATGAAACCAAAAGCCAAGTATTGTCTACCTGCTATCAGCTCTTTTTCTTGTTATCATCCTTGACCTTTTGCTTGAGCTGCCCATCAGATCGGGCTCGAAACTGGTTCATCCCCAATACCCGCGCGACTCGCGCCCAGTACAAGAAACGTCTGGCCAGACTCTTCCAAGACGTTTGATCACCAGTCGATGATTTCACATGGGAGCGCTCTCCTGGGCTGGTCAGCAAGTAATTGAGCAGCTCCTTCTCTGCTTGGGAAAACGGCTCCCCTGCAGATGGGGAAGGAACGGTGGCCGTCAATATCTGATCCAAAGCAGGCAACTGATGATCGACCATGAATGGCGGACGCAAACCAATCTCGCTGACAACAGACGTGTTGGCCACAACAGGTTCCACCGCCGTTGTAATGACTGTAGAAGAGGTCGGTTGATTTGAATTCCGGGTGGTCGGAGATGCAGCTGGAACTGATGGTTCGGCCGATGGCGACGACGAAATATTTAGGAAACTTGGATCGTCGTGCTGTTGGGCAGCCTCGGAATGCAATTGCAAACGAGAATGACAACTTGGTCGTGCTGATGTGGTTGATGACACACGCTTCTTGAGGCGTGCAAGATACTCCCAACGATTCTGGATCTCCTTGTGGGTCATCTCTACCAAATCATCACGACGGGAAGCAATGCGGGCGTACGCGGGGGCGATCACTTTGGTCCAATGAATGTTGCCGGCATGTCCATCATCAATCTCTTGCTGAACTAGTCGATCAATGATATCGTCTGATGACCCTTCAATGAGTTGTTCGGGCGCAGATTGTAGATCTGATGCACGGGGTTGACATAAACTGTGACTGGCGTCGGTTGCCAAGGTGACGATTCGAGTTGTAGTCGTTGTCACGGTCTCTTCCAACTGCACAATGTTGAAACTGTCAACAGGGGGCGACCGCAATGGAGGAATCACTGACGCGGCTTGACTCAAGGCAGTAATGATGCTGCGTTTGGGCGCTGCTCGTTGAATGGGCAATCTGAATCGGGCCTGGACAACCATATCCTCCAAGTGTTGTTTTAAGACTTGTTCCGATTTCGGCCGAATGAACCGTTTGAAAGAGAAATTGGTGCTACGCAGAGCCGAGACTAGAACGGACCAGATTCGGTGCAATTGTGGAAGATGCAAAGATTCAACAGGGAAATCCTTCAGATCCTGAAGTTCATCGGGTAGAAGAAATTTGATGGCAATCATTCGGAGCAAGCGACGCTCCAAGGGGTTGATCATTGGTGAAGTGCTCATGACAGCTTCTCATAGATTAAGCCCTTGTAATGCCGACTGACGTTCATTGCCCGATGCGTTGAGGCTGCGATGTTTTTTGTGGTGGCTTGATGAAGAGCTGCACTCATGCGATGTTGGTCCTGGCTTGCGGCGCTTGCGATTGGACTGAATGGAATGAGGCATGTTGCTGAATTTGACGCCAGATTCGGAGCCAATCAACGGAGCAGCGTCGTCAACATGATTCAGATCATCATCGTCCCGCGGTGCATCATTGTCTTCTTCAACGATACGATGATCATCGTGAGCCCGCTCAACAACAGCAGCGACAGCATCAAGGGCATCGTGAACAATCGCATCGAACGTGTGACTCGACCAAATTGCATTATCGGCGATTGATTCCGCGATCACTCCAAGCGATTTCAGTTGCCCTGCAGGAATTTCGGGCAATTGAGGAAGGGATTGTCCAAACGCTGTCGTCAATCCAAATTCGTCGTCGCAATCATCAATCGAGAGAGGCAATAAGTGAAACATCGTCGACAGAGACGTAAGCGAGGGAGTGATGCCATCAGTCGGAAACAGTGCGAGATATTGAGTGAGAATGATATGCATCCCAGAGATTGGCAAATACACCCAGCGAGGATCAAATTGGAGTTCACCTCGAAAGTTGATTTGAGCGACAACGGCATGTAGCAGCAAGTTCCCTCCTTCCAGGGATATGGTCTCCGGGCAAATAGCTCGTCCATGACGCCACAAGTTTTCGTTCTTCCCCGATCCACGACGCATACTCGAACGAAAGAAGTGATCCACGACGGTAGTCAACGCGGATGTTGGCGGCGTTAAGCAATTTCTGATGTGTTTTTTCTGTGTCTCGTGGCAAGCGAGAAGTTTGCTCGTCACGATGCGCTTGGATGAGGGCACATCAGTCTCGATTTCCCACTTTTTAATGCGATCCAACAGTGCATCCAATTCAGCCTCAATGATGGAGCCATCCCGCATCGGAGCTTGTCCAGTGCCAACAATGATTTCGGCCACGGCAGACATGAATTGTTCATGCCGAGCACGATCCGCGCTGTTCGAATTGTCCCGGTATCTTGTGATCAGGTGATGATTGTCGAGGAGAACAATGATGTTCTCAAACTCTTCCAGCCATTCTCGATCATCGCAACACTTGTCCAGGTACATGATGAGCAGCGAAGTATCAATACCGTAAGTGTTGTACCGTCTAAGCAAACCCCGACAAACTGATCGACGTTCCGCATTGCCCGTCGTGCTTGTGAATTGATGGGAGAGGATTTGTTGGCGCTCGTTCATGACGGAGTGCAATCCAGCAACGGGGGCGAATTTCCTGCCGTTGAACTCATCTGTTAATTTCATGCGTCCCGGCACGTTGTGATGATGGTCGGCCGAGAGATGAGTCCCGGTGATGGCGCCTTCCATTCTGTTGAAGAACGGGAGTTGGCGAGCAATGCAGTCGTTGACCAGGCCTGTCAGCGTCGATTCCACTGGACCGAGAGTGCCATTGTACCCGTTGCAATGCTGAAAGAACGACGGAAAATCGGGAAACACTGTCAGATCCTGAGACGACGACGATTGCCAGAGTACGACATCCCGAGCGCGCATTTCCAAATACCACGACACGTGACCACGATATAGCGCGGCTTGACGCATGTATCGAGTCGTTCGGGCACAACGAATCACCTTGGCGGCATCAGCACTGCCAGAACGGGACGTGTACAAGTCGTATGCCATTTGAACAAGACCGACGTCGTGCGCGCTCTGTTCAAACAGCTGCACGGGATAGTTAAGGATGATAGGCGCCGGGATCAATTTCTCTGTTTTGGCCTCATCCATTACATGGAACGTGGCACCACAACCGCCTGAGTTCTTCGACTTCTTGCACACGTATCGAGCACAGATAGCAAATCCGGTGGTGTCGATGCAATCGATGATTCGCGGGGCACTAAATTGCTTGCGAAAAAGAAAGCCTATTTTGTTGCAAGACGGACATGCACCCGCTGTCACGTTGACGTTGTACTGTCGTTCCGGATCGATCACGAACAACGGTTTCAGAAGATAAGCGTTCAGGTCGGGGCGCTTGCTCCACAGTGGCACAGGCGGATCAATTCGGATAGGAGGGCGCAGGCCATCCTCGATCAGTTGTAGTTGGATCTTGATCCAATCCTCCTGAATCTTGTTCAACGTGCCAGATTGCTTGCCACAAACGCACGGCTCGCTAGTAGGGCGGTCAAATGCTGACGAATAGAATGGCGGAGTTTGGGTCGGAATCGAATCCGATGGAATTTCAGGGCAGCGACGGACGAGGGTCTCCTCCGATCGCTGTGTTTTCGCAATGTCCCGCAGCACAAGATCGATACCGTTCATTGTCGATGATGACTCGAGGATGAAGACCAAAGTGTTGATCAAGCCTGAGGCCCTGAAGTATATGCAATAATGCAATTTAAATTAGATGAAATATCATTATATACCACTATAATTAACAAAGATTTTTTATGATCAATTAATGTATAACACATTCAGGATAACTTATAACTTTATAGAGATCGAAAAACATCATTTTATAACACAGTAAAAAAACAAATTGCGAAGATTCTTATAGAAATTTCAATGAAAGTAATTAACACATTTATAATTGTAGTGGCTGGAAGATGGAAGGCTTGTCGGAAGCGAATAGCTCCAGCAAGGCTGTCGTGGCTTCAGGCGGCGGGAGAAGAGGAGAGTAACAATTACCTCGCAATAGAAGAATATCAAACCTGAAAAGTACTAATAGCCAAGCCCTGAAGAGAAATGAATGTGTTCAGGCATAAAGCAAAATTGTACACGAACAAAAAGCAAGCTCTCGTGATTCCGTCATGAATTCAATAAAGAAGAATCACTTAGTACTAATAGCTCGCGGAAAGCTAATTTTTGTTTACATCAACAAAAATATTTTTTAAACTTAGAATTGATATCATGATATTGAGAAGACTTGTGGTAAAATACAAGAAAATCTTGACAAAATGAGATCCTACTTTACTCTCTACAAGATATCATGGAGGCATCCAATTTACAATGTATCACATCGTCAGTAGCCATATCCCAACTCTTAAGGGGCAAATAAGTTTCTAATGAATTCTTCAATATTGGATTGACGCGAACTCAAAGCTTTCATAAAAGACTACCATCTCCCCTTCTCCCTATCTTCCATTCCTCTATCACCTACCATGTCAAAGAGGAACAAGCAAAATAAAAAAACAAATCAAATACGTACACTATTATCACACTCTACACTGTCATGAGCAAGACACTCTGAATCCTCAAAAACTGATTCAATGAAATCCAAAACTGGGAAATTGACAATATCATGCCCAAAAACAGCTCCAAATGAATCATGAAGGCCAGCAGAAAATCATCTAAGTGCATATGGAAGTGGTTGCCTGTAAACAAAGTTGACTCTAACTCTAAAATGATGTCAATTTATGCTTGCCTGTAAACAAAGTTGACTCTAACTCACAATACATAGAAGAGGAATACCTGAAATCGGAAGCCTGGAGCCTAACAGACGGTGAAATCGGGAGCCTGCAGTAGGTTGAAATTGGGAGACGAAACTCAGAACCTAGCCTTGCAGGAGGGGGTCGCCGGAGCCCTAGGAGAGCTCTAGAAGCAGAATCAGCGGTCGACAGAGCTTCCTTGGAGGTTTCCGTCAAAGAGGCTGAAAGATGGATGCAGTGTGGCTTTAGGAGGCGCTGAAGTTAGGAAACGTTGATGGCGTGAGGTGGTGGCGATGTGAGCCTTCCGCCGGGAAGAACGGTCGCTGGAGTTGGGTGCTTCGTCGGTCGGGAGAGAGGAGATCGGGAAGGTAGGGCAGCGCCGGTCGGTGTGGGGAACAATTTTTTTTTCTGCGGGAATGAGAACAGCGCTTTCGGGGAGAAATGGGAATCGCGGAAGCTTTCGGGGGGTAAAGTGGGAAAATCGGAAATTCAGTCCGATTAAGTCGTTGCATGTCATACACACACACACACATACATTCATGCACACACACACATACACACACATACATACATACACACACATACATTCATACATACACACATACACATACATTCATACACACACACACACATACATTCATATACACACACAGATAGGGATGCCCAAAAGAACTACCCAAATATGCTAGATAGTTGATGACCATACACCAAGTAAAAACATATTAGCAACATTATCAATTGGGCAAACAATCAAATGATTGATACATTCTCTCCATTATCCTTAGCTTCTTGTTTGAGTGCTATTTTTACATGTAGTGCTGTGGATTTTGAAAGAGTGCATTATGACATTATGTATTTGAAAAAATTCTTTCTTAACATATTGGATGTTTAAAGCACACTCCTCCAAGGTTATGGGGAATTAAGGAAGACCCTTCTAAATTTGTCGTTGCATGTCTACTTAATGAAAATGCATCAAGTTATCAGCTAGTTTGTCAAGCAGGTGCTTGTTGTGCAACACCTCAACTGTATGATTAAGAAGATAGGATCATCCAAGGTACACTTCCTAAGAATACTACGTATTATTTTTTATACTCTTTTTCACATTTACTCAGTTCATATGGAAAAGAGCTTCCAAAAAGGAATGGTATATTATATCCTTAGTCTTCCCGACATCTAAAAAGGAAATACCCTTCATTCACTCCTGCCTCTCTTATTGTTATCTCCTCTCCTTCACATCTGGAAGATACTGGTCTACACATGTCTCCACCAACAATTCATGAATCTTCATCAAAAATTCATGTGTCATCATGTTTGTATAAAGAAGGTAATATGACTATATTGACAAAGATTCAATCTGACTTAAAAGAGCAATTTGAGTTTGTTAAAGCGAGTTTCAGAAATCTTGAAAGCAAAATTGAAGACTTTTCCAAGTCATTTCAGCTACATGGAAAAGCCGAGAAAAGAATGGAAACGTAGACATGAACAAGAAGAAGAGAGTGTTATAGTGCAAAAGATAGTACTTGAAGTTAAGAAGTGTATATTGGCTGTGAATATTAACTTTTCATTTTGTTATCTTCTATACTAGTTTAAAAGTTTTGCTAATATTGGCCTCTGAACATTACTTTTAAATGTCTTTATTTTGTATCAAATTTTACTCATTTATTATTTAGAGAAACTATCTCCCCCTTAAGAAATGACTCCCTTAGGATCTGAGAAGAACTTAGGACTATTTAATTCTTAACTCTGATTATGAGCACAATGCTTTGACCATATAGATAGTCAAGACACATCTCATATCATCTGAATAAGTGATATCATAATAAATAAATAACTCAACTAATGTTCAAGACACTCGAATGACATTCATTTCGTGAGGTCAGATCGAGCAAACTAAAGTATAGAATCAACTACTATGATCCTGTCAGAAAAAGGTGCTCTAGTAAGTTCCTGTTTCTTTCTCTATTATCCGAACACTCTATACACCAGAAGTTATCATCCTTCTATCTGCTTCGACCTTAACCATGGCCAGTAGACAAGTTCAAATTGATTAAGAATCATAGTTCAAAATTTCATAATATCGTGATTTTTCTAAAAAGCTGCAAGTTAAAAAAAAATTGTCTCTTCCTGATTTTATATATCCTCAAGAGTTGATACAGTTTCATGAAAGTGCAAAGATTTCATTTGGAAATCATATATAGGCTATCATTCATTTTGTTGATGTTATTATCAACCCTGCCATGATAAACTACAGGGCAAAAAACAGGGCAAAATAGAATTGTTGCTTACCTAGAATTAGGGCAAAAAACAGGGCAAAACGAACTGAAGAAAACACCGGAAGAGGAAAACGCAGGGGTGGCGCCGGCTGGAAGCGAGGAAAACGCGGGGGCTCTGCATCCGCCGGAGTGTTACTGAAACAACCGGAAGACGAGGCAGGAGGGGGTCACCGGAGTCCTAGGATGGCTGTGGTCGCAGAAACGGCGGCTGGCGGAGCTTCCCTGGAGGTTTCGTCGAAGTGGCTTCAGGCGGTGCTGCAGTGAGAAAAACAGGGACAGAGAGAGGCGGCGGCGATGTGAGCCTTCCGCCGGGAAGAACGATCGCTGGAGGTGAGGGATTCCGTCCGGGAGAGAGGAGATCGGGGAGGAGCTAGGGCAGCGCCAGCTACGGGGAAAAGAATAGACCTGCGGGAATGAAGAAATCGCTATTTCAGTCAGATATTAGTGAACGGTTGGGGGCAAAACCGGAATTGCATAAAATCAGCCCAATTAAGTTGGACCGGAGTGAGGCCCGACCGGGGGGGGGAGGGGGGGGATCAGGCCCCTTCTCGGGGCTGCTGCCTGAGCCCAACATGAGCCCGACCCGATTGACTAAAGCTCGGGCCCTACCGGATACCAAGACGGTCCGATCGGGCTTTATGTGCACAACCACTCAGCTATCTAAACAAACAACTCCAAAATTACGTTTGCAACTATAATTAAGTTTTTTCATCATCATAAGTTGATCCAAACAGAGACATCACTAAAATGACAAGGACTTTTTTATCATCGTCATTAGTATCATTTCTTGTAATGGAAATTATTTATATAACAATTACTTATTGTTGCGGGTCACTCGACGCGCTTATAGACCGGCCGGAACGAATCGTTTAGCACGAGAGTGGGTCGAACGCACAAACAATCACAATAGAATAATAACAACTCACAATGAGACTTACTAATGCGGAAAGCCTGAAAATAATGAAAAATTACGTGGTCAGATCGGTACCGACCAAATTGCACTATTTTAATGTCTGTTATAAGTATTAGAATGCTCGAGGGTAATAGACCACTGCTCGTTACAATGAGTGATTTGTAAAGAAAGAAATGGAATCTTTGAGAGGCTTGAAAGAGATCTTCAAGCACGAAGGAGAACTTCGAGGGACATGAAGGTGATCTTCGAGTCTCGAAGGAGATCTTCAAGGGAGTCTTCGGAGACCAAAGGAGAATTTTGAAGGATCTTCGAAAGAGACCTCTCTGGTGCTCAAGGCAAGATGTCCCAAAATGAATGTTCTGGGCTCATTTTATAGCTTTTGTCAGAGGCGGGTTGGTAATTGTGTCATTGTAACCGACGTTACTACTGGATGGATGAATTACAGATAAGATGATTTTGCCCTCGGGGCAGTTCAGACAGTTTGGGCAAGATTGGTGGCGGTGATGGTAACGCAATGCAAGCAGTCCTGCAATCCTTGTAAATACAAGTGGTAAAGAGAGAAAACTGTTGAGTGTGCTTGGATGGGATTCCACGTGTATGTGTTAGCGCAGAGACATTACGAGTGTGCACGTGATTGTGCAGCAAAGGGAGGTGTGCAAGTAAGGGCGGCGAGGCCATGGGCACGTGCGGGGGGCCTCACAGCCCTTGTCGTGCGCCAAGGGGCGCGTGCGCAAAGGTGCGAGCTGTAGTGTGAGAAAATTTCCCAGAAGCGATAAAAATTTGCCACAGCAAAAAAACACGCCCGAGCGAATAAATCGCGTCCGGGTGAAAAAATCATGCCCGAACGAAAAAATCGCCCACGGATGAAAAAATCGCTCACGGGCAAAAAAATCGTGTTCGGGATAGAAAATCATACCCGGATGGGCGAAAAAATAGGGTCGAGCGAAAAAATAGCGTCGGGTGAAAAAATCGTGCACGGGGAAAAATCCATGCCCGGGCGAAAAAAAACGCATCCGTGCGAAAAAATTATTCCTGGACAAAAAAATCGTGTCCGGGCAAAAAACCCCAACTTAGAGCTTTATAAGAGATAAGAATTTATGAGATTTCATAAACTGGATCTGAATTGCTTATGAAAAATCAGCATATCATCAATTTAAAAATAAATGATATCAGCTGCACAAACAAACGCCTATAAAACTACCTTTACATTTTGAAAAGAAATTATCCATTATTAACATAACTTGTCCCAAACAGAGCAAAAAAAAAGATTTATTAACCTGGAGAATTGCATGGACTAGTTATGTAACTAAATTTAATGATTTATATCTTTATTATATTAGTTCTAATATTATCAATAGGACTCTGTCCGAGATCATCGGACCGTTCAAACCTGGCAGCGATAGCCAAGCTAATACGGCGGGCGGCAATGAATTCAAAGCATTTGCTCTGGATAGGGCATCTGTCTTTTTCACTAACTTGTATTCCACCCTTTTATATATATATATATAATATAAAAAGTTAAAAACAGACAATTTGGATCGGGCTAGTTACGACACATTATAAGGAATGTAATGTAGCAAGCCCAGGCTGACCAAAATAGCATTCGTTACAGGAAAGAGTGGAATTGATGTTTTTTTAAAAAAAAATTATTATTATTATTATATGACAATAATATTTTATCGAATGGAAATTAAAATAAGGTTAGTTTTGAACGCTCCTTACGAATTCAGAAGCACGTTGACATACCTACTTCTACCCTCTTCGGCCTCCATCTTTAAACTCAAGCAAGCCGGAAATTGGTTCTTGGTTTGAGCAGAAAAGAAGAGTTAATATCAGTTTAGGGCAATGTTTGCATGCTTTTCTCCTTTGTCGTTGGTTGGGAAGAAGAAGCAACAGTCTAAAGTGAGTTCAGCTGTTAAGCTTTTGATTTTGTTGGTGACTTTTTCGGGTTGACCGGGTCAACACTAATTATATATATATATATACGAGCATCTTCGCACGGGCTACGCCCGTGCTCGATGCTCTCGGGCGGCCTTCGGCCGCATCAGGCGGGCTTCGCCCGCCTGCGCACGGGCTTCGCCCGTGCTCGATGCTCCGGCCTGCCTTACGCCGCATAGAAGCTATCTCCACTTCCACACATTTCATCAGCTCGTTCTCTCTCTTGCCGACGTTGGTCACATGCTCACAGCAAGGCATACTTCAAATGCAAAAAACAAAACATGTAAAAGACTTTTCAATAGTTTTTTTGGACTATTTGGAGCACGTTGAAAGATCTTCCGTCTTTGCTCTTCGGTCTCAATCACTACTGTTTTGTGGAAAGCCACAAAATCTTTAAACTGGAGACAACTTTTTTAGCATAGGGATTGGAACTGATTTGAAAACAACATGATTTTCAAAATTAAATGCAGATGAATTTTTGCAGCAAAGCACACTGCAGCAAATTTTTGCAACAATCTACAAATCAAAAGGGATATTCAAACCAACAAAGGAAATTAGAATTTTTGTAGATGAATTTTAATCTAATGTCTCTCTCTTTCTTCCTCACTCTCTCACAAATATTTGTGACCTTAAATTTTGCTTAGTTATGCTGTCAATTAGGCATGAACTGTTGGGGTGTTTGATGGACAGCAATGCATTGGCGAGTACATCTTTTTTAGCATATGGATTGGAACTGGTTTGAGAACAACATGATTTTCAAAATTAAATGCAGATGAATTTTTGCAGAAAAGCACACTGCAGCAAATTTTTGCAGCAATCTACAAATCAAAAGGGATATTCAAACCAACAAAGGAAATTAGAATTTTTGTCGATGAATTTTAATCTAATCTCTCTCTCTTTCTGCCTCAGTCTCTCTCAAATATTTGTGACCTTAACTTTTGAGTAGTTATGCTGTCAAATAGGCATGAATTGTTGGGGTGTTTGATGGCCAACAATGCATTGGCCAATACATTTTTTTAAGCATATGGATTGGAACTGGTCTGAAAACAACATGATTTTCAAAATTAAATGCAGTTTTTTTTTCAAACGGTTTCTTTTCCTCCCACCTTTTTTGCTGCAGCCTGATGCAGTGCAATGCAATCCTAAACCCAAACAACTGTGTTGCAGCAACGTGCACTGCAGCAAAGCAGTTTGCAGTGCAGTGCAGTTTTGAAGCTCGCACTGCAGTTTGCTGCAGTGCAGGCTGCACTGCAGTGCAGGTTGCAGTGCAGTGCAGGGATGCAGCACTGCAATTTGCTGCAGCAGTGTAGGGTGATGCAGTGCAAACGAATGTGAGACCGGGACGGCAGCGGATGCAGTGCGCTGCGGCTAATATGTGGGATGTTTCATGGAAGTCGTGTTTGTCCCTATTTTGTCTAAGAAGAGATCAAACATTGACTATGATGTTATACAGACATGTACTTTCTTAAAACATCAGCCAATTATGAAGATTCCAACAATTGCACATGCACAGTTTGTGGCATCACGTGGGAGAGACAATGAGTTCTTTGATTTGCTCCAAACATTAACAAATTCTACTCATTCATATTTGCTGATCTACCTTTCATATATTTGCTGAAGTGGAAAACTTTCGCAGCCTTATTAGTAATTATCACACACACAGGCGCACAGACAACTACTCTAATAAACCAAAATGAACAAATAATTACTTATTAATATCTTGTAGAAGTGTTCAGTAACTGGATAATCAAGAGGAAGAGCAGAGTCACGGCGGATCATAAAGAAATGGATCGAAATATGAAGAGAGCATAAATTTAGTAAGTATCAGACACACAGGCGCACAGAGAAGTACTGTAATAAACCAAAATGAACAAATAATTACTTATTAATATCTTTTAGAAGTGTTCACTTCTTCTCTATCTACCTCTGCTGCTTTTTCCCCCTTCCCAGTTCACACAAAATTGAGAAAAAACAGAAGAAAACAAAACAAATATGGTATGGAAGCCTTTTTTCAATCAGGAACTTGCCGTCCCCCGCCTTAAATCAAATCTAGGGCAAAGAAGTCCAGCCGGCTACCGTATGAAATGAAGCCTGCACCCCCCCAATCGGTGACGTGGCCGTCGAACCCGCAGACCCCCCCAATCCCGACCTCCGTCGTCACGAAAAATTGCCGCGCAAGCACCAAACGCGGCCACCTCCGCCATCCCTGCGCTCCACGACTTCCGCTATTAATTGAGCCCGCACGCCTGTATGTAATTAAGGCCCGACATATATTCATATATATGTCGGGCAGGGATGGGGCGTCGGCAGGGATGAAGCGGCCGTTCACGCCGGCACGCGGCAGGCAAACGGCCCACGCGGCTCCAGCGTGCGACGACGGATGGAGGCGGTGGTTTTGTCGTGTGGAGAAAGGGGCGGAGCTGGAGAAAGGTGTCGGGCAGGGATGGGGCGTCGGCAGGGATGAAGCGGCCGTTCAGCACGCGGCAGGCAAACGGCCCACGCGGCTCCAGCGTGCGACGACGGATGGAGGCGGTGGTTTTGTCGTGCGGAGAAAGGGGCGGGGCTGGAGAAAGGGGGCCGGCGCGGGGGCATTTTAGGTAGACCCAATGTTACGGACACAGTGAGTTGAGGGCTTCGCTTATATATGTAGTATAGATATATATATATATATATATTTATTTAATATGTTTATTTAATGTGGAGGAGAGAGATGAAGTGTTGGCTAGGTGACATTAAATGTGACTGTCATGTGTCAATTTCCTATTAGTTGTGCTAGCTAGTCTATATAAAGGCATATATGTAGTTCTTTCAAAGTTGATGAGACAGTGAAATTTATCTCCTTTCCTGTGTGGAGCGTTGCAGAGCCTGGTGTTTGTTCGTTTAGATTTTTTGACTCCGCGTGCGTTTGTTGCTTGCCTGGAGAAGCACGCAGGAGAGATTGTGGGTAACTCACCTTGGTGCCCTCGCCAAGTGAGAGGGACCCATCTCGTCGGGAGGTCTCGCCGGCCCGTCTCGCCCGAGTACCATTTCAATAGGGAGCTCTCGTCGGCCCGTCTCGCCCGGAGGTAGAGATCTCGCCCGGTGGAAGCCATCTCGCGCAGCAGTAGCCGTCTCGCGGGAAGCTCTCGCCCGGGGACCGTCAAGCCGGGATCACTCGCCGTTTTGTGCTTGGGGTCTCATTGGGAGGTGAGCAACGTGCTCGCCGGATTTTTTGAAGTGGAGTATGGGGTTGAATTGTGTTCCCAAGTAGAGTGTGCGAGCCTATTCATGTTTTCAACAAGTGATATCAAAGTGAGGTTCTACCCCTTGGAAGAGTTAGTGACAAGTGGAGATGGAGATGGAAAGTGCCATGTCGATGCAAGTTCTTAAGTTGACAAAGACAAATTATGGTAACTAGAGTATCCAGATGAGGGTGTTACTCGCCTCAAAGGAGTTATGAGAGATAGTCGAGGAAGGCTATGCGGAGCTTACTGTAGAAGCAGAGGTGGCGTTGACTAACGCGCAAAGGACGACGTTGAGAGAGTCAAAGAAGAGAGACAAAAAGACTCTGTTCTTGCTATACTAAGGTGTAGATGAGCCGACGTCGAGAAAATCTCAGACGCGAGGAATTCGAATGAGGCATGAGAGGTGTTGCAAAGCTCCATGCAAGGTGTTTGTGCGAACAGGAAAAAGTAGGCCGAAAAATTGGAGTAATGAAAATTTTATTATCCAAAAAAGTATGAATTACAATGATATAGCCTCCTTTTTATAGAATGGAGGAGATGAAAGAGATTACAATTAAGCAATGTGGGACTAAAAATTTACAAATAGACAAACCGGACAGGTCGTGCGGTTAGAGAAGCCGGCTCACCGCCCGACAACCAACAGTAGGAGAGAACAAGCGCCACAGAGAGCAATCCGCCACAGGAGACCGCTAGACCGCCCGGTCTCCAAGTAGTCTGAGACAAACCGCCAGACCGCTGGGATACCAAACAGCAACAACCCGGCAGACAGGCCGGCTAGGATAAACCGCCAGACCGCCCGGCCTCCGAACAGCAACAGACCGCCTGGCCTCCATACTGCAAAAATGTTGATAGGGCTAAGAAGGTGAAGCTGCAGTCTTTTCGAGCTGAGTATGAAGTGTTGAAGATGCAGAGTTCTGAGAAGGTTGGGGATTTTGTGACTCGTCTGCGGACGCTCATAAATGAGATGAAACGCAACAGAGAGATGGTAGATGACGTGAGCCTCATGGAGAAGCTCTTGCGGTCTATGTCAAAGAAGTTCTGTCACGTTGTGGTGACGATTGAAGAATCAAAGGATCTTACCCAGATGTCCATGGATGAGCTCGTTGGCTCCGTACAAGCTCATGAGTATCGCTTGTTGCAAGACGAAGAAGAGTTAAGTGTCTTGGGTAAAGCACTCCAGAATCAGTTAAATTTTGGAGAGAGATCTGGAAGAGGAGGAGGCCAGCGAGGCCGAGGCTACAGAGGAAGAGGTAGAGGAAGGAGAGGAGGAAGAGATCAAAGAAGAAATCGATACAACCAGAGAGAGGAGGAGCAACCTCAAGAAGGGAGGCATGAAGGAAGAGGAAGAGGAAGAGGCCGAGGAAGAGGCCGAGGTGACATGTCCCAAATACAGTGTTACAACTGTAACCGTTTTGGGCATATGAGCTATGGTTGCTGGGCTCCAAGGAAGAGAGAAGAGACCAACCACTATGCAGAAGCAAGTACTGCTGGTGGTGACCCAATGATGTTCTTCACATACAGAGGAGCTGAGGGGGGGAAGGAATGAAGTATGGTACTTGGACACGGAGCAAGAAACCACATGTACGGAGAGAAAGAGTCGTTCACCAACCTTGAGCCAAATGTTGGTGAAGTCAGTTTTGGAGACGCTTCAAAGATCTCGGTGGAAGGAAGAGGGTTGATAGTGGTCACCATAAATGGCAAAAAGGTGCACCTCAACGATGTGTTCTATGTGCTAGGCTTGAAGAGTAACATCTTAAGTCTTGGGCAGCTGGTGGAGAAAGGTTATTGTGTTCAGTTAAAGGATGACTCTTTGGTCATGAAGGATCATCGAGGAAGAGAGGTAGTGAAGGTAAAGATGACGACGAATCGTCTTTTTACGCTAAGGATGGATGCCGAGGAGACGGTGTGCCTTACAAGAACTGAGGAAGAAGAAGAAGTGTGGTTGTGACATCATAGGATGGGTCACTTGAGCTTCACTGGTTGGAAGCTCTTATCTCATTCCAAGATGGTGGAAGGTCTGCCCATGATCTCGCCTCCACAGAAGATCTGTGAGGCGTGTACGAAGGGAAAACAGAAGAGGCAGACGTTCGAAGGTGGCAAGTCCCGAAGAGCAAAGGGGCAGCTTGAACTAGTTCACTCGGACATCGCTGGTCCGTTTGAAACTACCATAGTTGGTGGGAGCAAATACTACACCACTTTCACAGATGACTTCAGTCGGAAGTATTGGATGTATTTCACAGATAAGCTCGGTGTGCCGCTTGCGGGTGATCTCTGCTCATTTTTTTCCCGAAAGCAATCCAGAGAAGTCGCAAACACTCGGCTAGCTTGGTCTCCGCCTTGGCGTCAACCATCAAACTCCACAACTTCCTCTTTGTCACTCTAAACAAGCACTGGTCTCACTCGGCTTGGTCGCCTTCACCACCATGGGAGTAACCACAGAAAGATGGCAAAAAAGTCGGATCACAAGATTCGTGGGTAGTCTTTATCTTTTCGAAGTTCCCGCGAGCTTAGAAAAATGAAGGGCTAGTTGACCCAGAAATCGGCGACCACCTCCTCCAAGCCAGGACCAATCCGAGAAGGACCCACATCAGCAGGGGCGAACTCCTCTGGCAAGTTTGCACACACTTGGTCCCCATTACAGCATACACAAGCACGTCCATAGTACTCGTAGAAGGCGTCCCCAAGCATTAGAGTTTTGTCCACCCATCGCTAGAACTTGCAGAACCTATAGAGGTTTCATCAACCCAGTGCAATCGAAGCTCGCAGAACCTTCACCAGGACTCGCTGGCATATATAACTCACCATCCGTCGCATGGAAGTCGCAAGGACAATATTCCTGGCCCAAAGACTCGCAACGTTCCAACATATTTAATTACTTGGTGTTTTTCCTTTATTTTGCCCTATTTGTAAGTTGGCAGCCTGTCTTTTTTCAAGCCTCCCGAGGGCAGCTCCCTATCTCCTATAAATAGGATGTGAATAGTAATCAAAAGGGCATGGATTCTGACTCACAAAACCCTCTAGTTCTAGTTGGTGTTCTTAGCATGTTTATTGAATGTGAAAATGAATTTCTCCTTTTGATGTTTTTTTTTTCTATTGTTAGGTCGGATCACTATATAAAATCGTTGATTTGTTTACTTTAATAATGTTTGAATTGTTAGCAATCAACGCCGAAGATTTCATCGGCGACGACATATTCTCCCGCTAACCCACCCCCGTCTTCTTCATCCACCACTTCTTCAATCAATGGGCAGATCCTCTGATTCATGCCCTTCCAGAGCTCCACCGACGAGGGCTTCTGGAGAAGACTTTCTTCTCTCAAACTCAACACTCTCGGCCTCGACCAGTCTCCAAATCCCATCACCGGTGAGTTTTCTCCAGATAACTTCATCTCTTATTCAATCGACATTCAAATTATTTCAACACGCTTCTTTAATCTTCCTCTCTATTAATAACAGGTTTCTATTCCCCATGTTCGCATCCGCAAGTCCCAAGTCCCTTAAAACTCATGGTGGAATCACATGCAGATGATGTCGGCGAACTATCGACATCCCTTCAGTCGGTTAATGGCAACATGAATATATGCCCCGTGTCAGGACTTATTTACACTGTATAAGTTGCAAGTGAAAGCTTTCACGATTTTGTTTCATGATGGAAGAAAATTTTCATAACTAAATCTTCTTCGCGTCATCGGTCGCTTATCCCGCCGCGCGCCCTTCCGTCGCTTATGCTGTCGTTGTTTCCACGGCATAACTTTGCCCCATTCTTCTAAAACGTATGTACCTAGACGACAGGAAGAGGGTTCCGGTGGACGGCGGCGGAGCGCATGTTTGACTTCGGTGTCTGCAAGTCGGAATCCGTCGTAAATGGCGCGGAAACGACAGGAAGGTCAGAAGAACCTCTACGAATGGCGCTATGCTCTCTTTGTTTGCTCCCTTCGCTTGCAGATATCCTCTCATAAACCCTACTCGAGCACATTTCTCCACTTCTACGAATCATTTTGTGACGGCTACCGAAGATCTCCATGGATCCGCGCTCAGGATTTTCAGGATTTCTCAGATCCGCGGAGCCGCCGCTCATCTTCCCGTAGAGGAATAAAACCCTTCATCCAAGATCTTTGTCAAAGGTATCCTCGCTCATCATTCTCAATGCTCTCTCTCTCTCTCTCCGCTAATCTTTCTCCTGACTTCTATTTCGGTAGTGTGCAAAACTGTTGCTTGATGATTCTGATTTGTTTAGATTTTTTGAAGGTACTGTAAGTGTGAGATGTCATACAACCCAGATGATCATATGGCGCAGTGCGATGAATGCAAAGACTGGTGAGTGAGAATATATTTGCACTGTTTAGCTGTTACTTTTGTAATACTATTTCTATCATGGTAGATGTTTTAAAGCAGGTATAATAAGGTGAACTTAGGTTCCAGAGTCTCAATGGAGAGTTTGGTTGAAAATGTCTCATTTTCTTCATTTAATGATTGCTACCCATTTTAAGAAATCAGGCTTCAAATCATTTTTGAGTTGCTGACTGTGACTGTGAGATGAAACTAGCATTTATTTATGTGCAACTATTGGAATGATACTCGACATGTGTATGCTCTTTGTTTCATTAAATTACTTATGTTTCATTCAGTTTATCCTCCTCCGGATTCTCTCTGCTCTTCTGTATTTTGTATTTGCAAGAATCTTAAATTACTTATGTTTCATTTAGTTTATCCTCCTCTGGATTCTCTCTGATCTTCTGTATTTTTAATTTGCAAGAATCTTTAGAAAAAAACTAGAAGCTCAAGTGATGAATGGATTTCAAAACTTGAGTTAAGAAGATTTTATTTAGAGGAAGCCCGACTCTACAAAATATAGTCATCAATAAAAAAAGGAATGACCAAATTGATCAAGAAATTCCAACCACTATTCCTTCTATGAGTATGATGGTTACATTCACAGGTAATCTCATTCCAACTTTAAATATTCTGCTATTTTCATCCCACAAACCTTAATAAAGCTACCGCTTGTTGCCATGTATAAGATTTTCCTACGCCGACCTATTTGTCGATTGATCATTATTCAATGTTAGATTTTGTTCCCACCACACATTGATCTCTTGACCAATTACAAATGATACAGATTACAAATGCTTCACATTTTCTTAAGAATATTACTGTTTTCATTTTCATGGGGACTTTGTAGAACAGATTCATATCGGTACTGCGTTAGCATTGTAGACAACTTACCATGAGCTGAGTGCAAATGCCCTTCATTTTCATGAGGACTTTGTAGAACAGATTCATATCGGTACTGCGTTAGCATTGTAGACAACTTACCATGAGCTGAGTGCAAATGCCCTGTTATGACTATGACTAACAGCAGCTCCTGGTATAGACGGACTATGAGTTGAAATGGTTGTTTTTAAAGCATGGTGATGTCGGGAAAACATGTTTCTGATTTTTTAGTTCCTTAGCTTCTTATAAAAATCTTTAGAATGTTTGGTTTGGTAGCACTCATCTGAATGATTGGTTTGAATAGGAAACAAGCATTTTTCCTACACGCTCATTGATTTCAATACGTGGTAAACATCCTCATAGTGATTAGGTTTCCAAAATGTGTTGTGGAGCGAGCTTAATTTGTTAGCTTAATATATTTGCTCATTGCCTTCAATAGATGGTTTTTTTACCCTTTAGTAGGAGGGCTCTTCCCGTACCTATTTTATCGTGTGCACGGGGGTTTGCGAGCTGCAGAAGCGCCGCCGCGCCGACACACTGTCGAGGCGGGGATACTGTCGCGTAGGGCACGGAAGCTCCCTGTGCCCTGCCAATTGATCGAGTGTCGTAGAGGGGCCGAGTTTGGGCCGAGGTATCATCGTAGCTAGGGTACAGTCGATGCGAACAGCATCGAGCACGGGCGTAGCCCGTGCGAAGATGCTCGTGTGTGTGTGTGTGTGTGCGCGCGCGCGTGCGCGTGCGCGTGCGCGCGCGCGTGCGCGTGCGCGTGCGCGTGTGCGTGTGGGCGTGGGCGTGGGCGTGTGTGCGTGTGTGCGTGTGCGTGTGCGTGTGCGCGCGGACGCGTGCGCGTGCGCGTGCGCGTGCGCGTGCGCGTGCGCGTGTGTGCGTGTGCGCGCGCGCGCGGTGTGTGTGTGTGTGTGTGTGTGTGTGTGTGTGTGTGTGTGTGCGTGCGTGCGTGCGGGCGCGCGCGCGCGCGCGCGCGCGCGCGCGCGCGTGCGTGCGCGTGCGTGCGTGTGCGTGTGTGTGTGCGTGTGCGTGTGCGTGTGCGTGTGCGTGTGTGCGTGTGCGTGTGCGTGTGTGCGTGTGTGTGTGTGTGTGCGTGTGCGTGCGTGTGCGTGCCCGCTTGACCCACCGACGGGGTTCGCCCGCCCCCCGCATCTTCGAACGTGCTCCGTCCGTTCTCGATGCGTCACTGCGGGCTTCACCCGCAATCAAGCGGGCTTCTCCCGCTTGACCCCCGGCGGGCTTCGCCCGCCCCCCGACGGGCTTCGCCCGCCCCCCGACGGGCTTCCCCGCGGCCCACTTTTAATAAAAAATTTAATAAAAAAAGTAATTTAAATTTTAATACAAAATTTAATAGGAATTTAATAAATTTATAAATTTTATAAATTATAAATAAATTTAATAAATTATATAATTAAAATAAAATGAAAAAAAAAACAAAAATCCCCCCCCCCCCGCTTCGGCCTGCTCACGCAGGCCGATCTTCTCGGCCGCCGGCGGCGGAGCCGCCGGCGGCCTGCCCGGCGCCCACCGCCGGCCTCCGGCGAACCCGCCGGGGGTTGTCCGGCGGCGAGCGGGCAGGGCCACCGCCGGCGGTGGCCCTGCCCGTGAGCCGTCGGACAACCCCCGACGGGTTCGCCGGAGGCCGGCTCACCCGCCGGTGGGCGCTGGGCAGGCCGCCGGCGGCTCCGCCGGCGGCGGCGGGGGTGAGCCCGTGAGGGGGCGGGAGCTGAAGCTGGGCATCGGATTTTTTTTGGGAGTGAACAGTATTTTGGGGGGGGGGGGGATTTGGATATTTGCAGGCCATTTGTTGAGATCCAATGACCAGAAGTAATTTTTTGGATATCGAACGGTCTAGATGCGTTTGATGGTGTGATTTGAGATATGTATATTGTTTTATATATATACTAGCATCTTCGAACGGGCTCTGCCCGTTCTCGATGCGTCGCTGCGGGCTTCGCCCGCAATCAAGCGGGCTTCGCCCGCTTGACCTCCCGGCGGGCTTCGCCCGCCCCCCGTCGGGCGTTCGCCCGTTCTCGATGCGTCGCTCCGCAATCAAGCGAGCTTCGCCCGCCCCCGGTGGGCTTCGCCCGCCCCCCGGCGGGCTTCGCCCGCCCCCCGGCGAACATTTAAAATAATTTTAAAATAAATCTTTATATAATTTTAAAAAAATCATTTAATTATTAATTATAAAAACATATTAATTAAAATATTTTTAAAATAAAAAAAAAACAAAAAAACCCCGCATCCCGCCCCCCACGGCCTCAGCCCGCCGCCGCCGGCGGAGCCGCCGGCGGCCTGCCCGCCGCCCACCGGCGGGTTCGCCGCCCTCCGGCGAACCCGCCGGGGGTTGTCCGGCGGCTCACGGGCAGGGCCACCGCCGGCGGTGGCCCTGCCCTTGAGCCCCAAACTGGAGCTCACGGGCAGGGCCACCGCCGGCGGTGGCCCTGCCCGCTCGCCACCGGACAACCCCCGGCGGGTTCGCCGGAGGGCGGCGAACCCGCCGGTGGGCGTCGGGCAGGCCGCCGGCGGCTCCGCCGGCGGCGGCGGGCTGAAGCGACGGGGGGCGGGATGCGGTATCGGGGCGGTATCGGGGCTGCATTGGAAATGAACAGTAACTTTGTTTTTGATTTGGATAATTGCAGGCCTTCGGTTTTGAATCCAAGGGCTCTTATTTGATGAAGTTTGATCGGACGGTCAAGATGAGTTTCATGGTGTGATTGTAGATATGCATATTGTTTTATATGATAAAGATATATATATATATATATATCTATATATATAAAATTACAAAGATAGGCCTATAATAAAGCAAGAATCAAACCTAACATAAGGCAACAACTAAGTTATTAAATAAAGATTATACATTTACTAAATTAACAATTCAACTTTAACTAATGTATCTAATCAAACTTCAGTTTACCTATCCCTAGCAATCTTGCCACAGTATATCCATTCATGAAAATACATCGGGCTAAACAGCCAAATTAGATACAGGAAAAGACCATTCCAGACAAAAATCTCACTATATAGCCAGAGCTACCTATAGACAGTGCTCTAAAGGAATAAATATTTTCTCAAAATTATTACAAAAACAGTGAACGAGTTTATTAACAAAATTAAAATTATAGGGACAAAATCCTTGAACATTTCTCATAAACTCGGAAACAAAAACTAGCCGTTTACATTTCCAACCAAGCATTTTGCTAGTTTTTCAATCTGAACTTTTCCCCCTAACTCGCCTAACAAAGATTAAAAACACAGATCCTCACCCTTAACAATATAAACAAAATATGGCAATCTTGTTTAAATTGTAGAAGGTTGTACTATCGCACTCACAGAAAAATAACCATTAGGAAGCTTCGCAGAGCTTACTCTACCAGAACTTGAGTGTGTACTCCTGGGGTTATACTTGATGAACCTGAAAGAGCCATGACTAAACCTCCTCTTACTTGGCGAGCTCGAACCCTGACTCAACCGTCTTGTCCTCTTCCTTGGGTGGCCATCTCCAAGGGCGGCCTTAGCTAGCTTGTTCATCTGAAGCGTGACCAACCCTGGTTTGATGGGCTGCTTATTCAGATAAGAAACATGGGGTAGAAAGCTCAAAACTTCCCTTTTGAGTTGATCATTTCCTATGTTGGCCTGAACTGGATTCCCAGTGAGGTCGAGGGCCAAAAGACAGCGGTAGTTTGCGACAAGCTGGTCTAGTGCTTTGGTCGTAGTTATCTTGTTGAAACTGAGGTCCAGAACTGTGAGCTTCTGGGCACGGTGAAGGCACTCGACAACACTAATCTTGTTGCCAGCAAGGTACAGCTCCTTAATAAGGGTGCAGCTCGATAGTCCTGAATCGAAAAATCGCACAATAATCAGATTCTTATACTTACATAATGCGATTTTTACAGATAATAGACCAAAGAGAGGGGAAAAACATAATTATTGAATCACACAAACACAAGAATATGTGGTTTACCCCAAGAAAAGAGAGGGTTACTGATGCAGGGGTAGGCGGACAATAACTCAACGACTATGATGCAACCTAAATGCAGTGCGAATGAGACGCAGGTGCAAACAGTCCGGTTCCAGATCTCATCAATAGTAAGTAAATTTTAATAAGCTTTAAAATAATTTGCACAATCGGAGAACGAGCCAAGACGATTAAAAATTGGTTTACGATTACCCGAAATGAGGCGTGAATATCATTCAAGTGCACCGAATAAGTCCCGCAAATCAAACTATGAATAATAATAACAAAACGCCTAAGAAAATTTTAAATCCCGCGACAATAGTGCAATTCCAAAGCATTCAACATAAAAGAAATAAATAACATCCATATCTAGATTTACTCATGCATGTGGTGGTGTGATTAGGGAAGGAAAGCTGGCGGTGGTATCGTCCTTGGGTGGACGAGTGGCTCCATGGGTGGGCTGCAATGGTTGGACAGGGAGGATTTGGAGGTTTAAGGTGATGATGAGGGCTGCGGATAGTGGGAGAGAGAAGGGTAGGGGTGCGGGATGGACGGCCGGGGTAGGGAAGAGGTGGGGGCGGGTAGGGCTCGAGGGAGGGCTGTAGGGGCTGGGAGGTAGTAGATCAGGTGGTGGAAGGGTTGGTGAGGGGTGACGTGATAGGGGGGAGCGAAAGGTAGCAGACAGGGTCGGTAAAGGAGGGAGAGGCCGCGTAGCGGGGCTGCGGGAGGCGGGATGGGATCGGGGCTGGGTTGTAGGGGTTCACCGGAGTCTGAGAAGGGATGGAGAGGAGGAGACGGGGTTGTAGGAGGCTCGCCAAGGTGGATACGGAAGCAGGAAGTAGCACGTAGAGAGGCCACTCGGAGTCCACCAAGGGATAACCGACCGGTTGCAGAATGCAACTCTCGATCCCCTTTCAGCCACTCATCTGCATATATTTATAGGGGAGGGGGAAAGTAAAGAGCTAGGGCACCCTGATCGGACGACTAATATTGTTTGGGCTGATCGGGTGCCAAAAACAACATGAAACATATAAAATAATATATAGAAAAGACTCAGAGCGACCATCCGGGTGCATCCGTGGACTCGGATCGCCCAAATAGGTCACTGATCACTGCCTCCTGTGGGAATAAATAAGTGTGTCGTCGATCGACATCAACTCCCCCCGACATGAAAGCACTCATATCCGGTGAGTGGAGACGGCCATACTCTCGGCGTAAGTCCGGGGCGAGTCTCTCGAGCTTCTCGGCAGAAATCCAAGTGTCGTTAGAAACCGGACGGGCGAGCCAATGAACCAAGTACTGCAGAACAACCTGAGCGCCCATCGTAGTGAAGTCGTGACCAATGACCTATAGTGCACCTAATGTATGCGTAGGCAACTGTCAAAGTAATGTATCTCCGTTTGAAAGTGATGCAAGTGGAACCGTCGGTCGAGTGACATGGCCCTCCGAGCAGTGCTCAACCGTCTGCGACTGCCTGAGCATGGTAGGGGTAGAAAGGCTAGAGAGGGATGGGGCAAGTTGTGGCTCATAGGTAGTTGGAGAGAGTGAATCCACATACACTCGCTCCTCGTAGTAAGGAGTTAAGTCTTCTATATTGAATACCCGATGGATTCCCATTGTCGGTAGGATATCAACCTCATAAGAGTTCGTACCAATCTGTCGAATGACTGTGTAGGGGCCCATTCGGCGGCATTTAACTTCTTTGACGCCCCCTGTAGGAGTCTCTCAGATCGAAGGCGGATCATAACCTGCTCTCCAACGTCAAAAACTTGCTCCCTCCTGTGCAGATCAGCCTGAGCTTTAAAAATTCCATTACTACCTGCGATCTTTCTCTGGACTGTCTCATGAAGTGCATGTATGTGCTGAATGAAAGACTCGGCGGACTCGCTAGGTCGGCCTCTAACAAGACGTCAATAAGGTCGACGGATTTCCTAGACTTGTAACCTAACATGACGTGAAATGGACTCAAACATGTGGTCCTATTGACCAAACTATTGTATGCAAACTCCGTGACAGGCAAGACAGGATCCCAAGTGCACGGACTATCCCGAACGAGATAACGCAAAAGGGTCACAAGACTACGGTTGACAACTTTCGTTTGCCCATCCGTCTGTGGGTAATAGGCGGTGGAAAACTTCAGTGTTGTATCAGTGTTCTTGTAAAACATCTTCTAGAAGTAACTCATAAAGCGGGCATCACGATCAGAGACAATGGAAGTGGGCAGCCCATGATATTTGAATACCAACCTGAAGAACAAAGCAACCACATGGGGTGCACTGAAAGTCCTATGACACGGGATAAAGTGGACCATCTTCAAGAAGCGGTCCACGACAACGAAAATCGAGTCAAACTTCTGCAACGTGGGGGGAAGCCCGAGTACAAAATCCATACTAATATTCACTCATGGTCTGTGCGGAATAGGTAACAGAGTGTATAACCCTGTAAAATGTCGGGATCTCTTCGCCATCTAGCATACGCAACAATGACGAACGACCCGAGTAACGTCCTTCTTCAGGTCAAGCCAGAAGAAGCAGTCCTCGACTAACGCATTTGTCTTGTCCCTCCCGAAGTGCCCCACGGCCCCGCCCGCGTGCAATTCCCAGATGAGAAAGTCCCAAAGGGAAGTATGTGACACACAAAGGCGGGAACTAAAGAATAGGTAGCCATTTAAAACAACAAAACCCTCGCGGGGCTAGGGAGGGTCCCTAGTCAAGGCGGTGAAAACATTGTCGTAGTCCGGGCACTCTGGGTAGTCATGTCCAATACGCTCAAATCCCTCCACGCGCGCGCTCATGGTATGGAGAATGGTGACCTGGCGACTTAACGCATTAGCCAGCTTGTTTTTAACACCAACTCAGTGTTTGAGAACGCAATGATACTCCGGCATGAACTCCTCCCATTTCGCATGGCGGTGGCCTAACTTCTTCTGTGAATCCAGATATCGCGGGGCTTGATGGTTAGAATACAAGACAAACTCCTTATGTAGGAGATAGTGATGCCAATGGCGGAGTGCCCGTACGCGTAAAACTCTCGGTCATAATTGGAGTACTTCAACGAGCATCATTCAGCTTCTCACCGAAGTAAGCAACCAGATGATCCTCCTGGCTAAGTCCCCCCCCCCCTCCAATGCCCACCCAGAAGCGTTGCACGCTCCATCACATGCTTTGAAAAATTTCGGAAGGCACAATACAGAAGCAGACAATAACTTCTCTTTAATCTCCTCAAAAGCTCTGGTGGTCGATGTCGTCCAGACAAAATCTCACTTGCGAAGGCAGCTCGTGAAGGGGCCATGATTAGCTAAACCCTCGAACAAACCTCCTGTAGAAGGTGGCAAGTCCGTGGAAGCTCCGGGCCTCGTTGCTACTAGACGAGATGGACGGATAGACTTCAACCAAGATGCCAGACGCAGAGACAATATAGCCTAAGAAATGCACTAATGTAGTCAAGAACAAGCACTTCTTCAGGTTGACATACAAATGCTCCTTTAATAGGAGATCAAATATCAAACGAATGTGGCTCAAGTGCACAGCGTAGTCCCGACTGTAAATCAGGATATCATCAAAGTAGACTACTAGGAATTTGCCCATGTAGGGTTGTAGGATCTGGGTCATCACTCTCATAAATGTACTAAACGTGTTCGACAGTCCGAACGGCATAAACAATCACTCATAAAGGTCATCATTTATCTTGAAGGTCGTTTTCCACCCGTCTCATTCTCTCACCCTAATCTGATGGTACCCGCTCCGCAAGTCGAACTTCGAGAAGATCTGGGCACCATCCATCGCATCGAGGAGATCGTCGAGGCGGGCAATGGGAAAACGGTACTTCACCGTGATCTTGTTGATGACATGACTGTCAATATACATGCGCCAACTCTCATTCTTCTTCAGAGTAAGAAGGGCGGGGACGGCACACGGGCTCAAGCTCTCCCGAATGAAATTCTTTCGAAGAAGATCATCGATCTGCCGCTTCAACTCGGCATGCTCTATCGGGTTCAAGCGATAGTGAGGAAAATTGGGCAAAGATGCTCTCGGGACTAAATTGATAGCGTGCTGGATATCTCTCAATGGAGGAAGCTCATTAGGGAGCTCCTCGAGCATAATGTCAGAATACTCGTCCAGCGGGCGTTGAATGTTCGGATCCACATTCCACAAGTCTATGGTGGCGTCGGAGGCCATAGTGGCGACCACCACAAACAAAACTCCTGAATCTAAACTCTCCCTCAGAAAATCATCTCTCCTCAGAATGTGTAGGGGCCTCGCTGACCCGACGCTAATGGATGAGTCGACCTGGCCCTTGGGGCAATCCCAGGGCTGGGTCGCGGTAAGGGTGATCTTTTGTCCCTTATCAAAGAATGCACATGTGTTGGACCTGACATAACATGTGGCATCACGATTGTATAACCAGGGTTGACCCAGAAGAACATATGCTACGTCCATCGGGATGATGTCGCACCAAACTTTGTCCTCCACGGACGCTAGGCGAATCAGAACAAGACATATATGTGTAACCAGGGTGATCTTTCGTCCCTTATCAAAGAATGCACATGTGTTGGACCTGACATAACATGTGGCATCACGATCGTATAACCAGGGTTGACCCAGAAGAACATGTGCTACGTCCATCGGGATGATGTCGCACCAAACTTTGTCCTCCTTGGACGCTAGGCGAATCAGAACAAAGACATATATGTGTAACCTGAATGGTCAACTTATCCACCCAGAGTACACGATAGGGATGTGGATGTGGCTTGGCGGACAATTGCATCCTCTCTAATCCCCTATTCGACATGATATTCACGCAACTGCCACTATCGATGGCGAGTTTGCAGGGACCACCTGCACTCTGAAAATACGTGTAAAATATCTAGGTATGACATCAATCCTCCTCGGGACGAGGGGTGTAAAGGAGGCGTCGGATGACTCCCAACTCTAATGATCTCTCGACATTGCTCTCCCAGCCGTTCTCAACCTCAGCAGTGATCTCCTCCACTACCGCGCCATCTACCTCAGTACTCATCTCGCCCTCATCCCCGATCAGCAGATTCCTCGTTGGCCACTGAGCAGTAATGTGTCCTCTGCCGAGCACCAATAACACTGGTCGGTCCCAGGTCTAGGGGCTTCCAGGACAATAGTCGTGCCCTTAGCATCCGATAAGATGCGGGGAGGGGCATTAGCCCGATGTGTAGCCCGTCTCAGCCCTTCAAGACGTAGATAGTTCTCATACTCAAGTGCGAGCTGGAACACCAGCTCGACCGTCTCTACGCGGTGAGGAATGAGCTCTCTCTGAATTTCAGCCTTAAGTCCAGCTCTAAATCTAGAAGCGGTCGCAATAGGCTCCTCTAGGATATCACTCATCACTACCAACTCGTCAAATCGTGTCATGTGATCAACAACGGAAAGGGTTCCTTCAACTGCTGCATCATCTCGGCCCAACAAACGGCAGGATAGTATGCATCTCTCTGTAACGATCTCTCTACGCTAATCCAAAACATCTTCGCCTGACCCAACAACTTCATTTTGGCAAACCAAACTCGCCGCACATAGCTCATCTCTTACCAATCGAAGAATTAGTCCATGTCCATGAGCCAGTCGCTAAACATCTTCGGGTCCAGATGACCGTCGAAGGATGGTGCATCAATACGAAGGCGCCAAATAAGGTCGTCCTCAGCCGGTGTGACTTCGCAACAAGGCGCTAAATAATCATCATAGGGCTCATTAGGATCTTACTCGTGTCATGCTGGTAGGCCACGGCCTCTGCGGGCCGATGGTAGACGTGGTTCATAGGGAGGACGGGGGTTGCCCATCGGGGCGAGGTCACGACGATAATCATACGCAGGCTCGGGAGTCCCTCTTAGAGGAGCGGGATCCCGACGTGGTAGTTCTCTAACTCATCTATCAAGCGGTGGTGGGATATCCCGCGGATCGTCCACAGGTTCCTCATAACTAGGTGTCGGGGATGGACCTCTAAGGGCTCCTAACTGGTTGACTCTGGTGTCGACCCTAGCGATGTCATTCTTAAGGGTTGCAAATTGCTCGAGAACTAAGCGCAGAAACTCTGCGGACGTCATGTCAGAATTAAAAATGGAGGCCCGATCACCGGTAGCGTTCTGGTCAGACAATTGTAATCAAAACAACCTACCACTACATAGCATAAATCGTGACTCAAACTTGGCTTTGATACCAAATGATGCAGGTGTAGGCGAACAATAACTCAACGATTATGTTGCAACATAAATGCAGTGCACCGAATCCGACCCCACTATAGTGGGATAAAGGCTTGAGCGTTGTTGTTGTTGAAGTGCACCGAATAAGTCCCGCAAATCAAACTACGAATAATAATAACAAAGCGCCTAAGAGAATTTCAAATCTCGCGACAATAATGCAATTCCAAAGCATTCAACATAAGAGAAATAAATAACATTCATACCTAGACTTACTCATGTATGTGACGGCGTGATTAGGGAAGGAAAGCTGGCGGCGATATCATCCTTGAGTCGACGAGTGGCTCCACAGGTGGGCTGCAGTGGTTGTACGGGGAGGATTTGGAGGTTTAAGGTGATGACGAGGGCTACGGATAGTGAGAGAGAGAAGGGTTAGGCTGCGAGATGGACGACCGGGGTCAGGAAGAGGTGGGGGCCGGCATCAGGGCTGGAGGGAGGCTATCGGGGTTGGGAGGTAGTGGATCCGGTGGTGGAAGGGTTGGTGAGGGGTGACGGGGCAGGGGGAAGCAGCAGGTAGCGGAGGCTGTTTGTGGGCATACGGGGTCGGGAAAGGAGGGAAAGGCTGTGTAGCGGGGCTGCGGCCTGCGGGAGGCGGGATGGGATCGAGGCTGGGTTGTAGGGTTCACCGGGGTCTGAGAAGGGGTGGAGAAGAGGAGACAGCGTTGTAGGAGGCTCACCGGGGTGGAGACGAAAGCAGGAAGTCGTGCACGTAAAGAGGCCGCTCGGAGTCCACCGATGGATGACCGACCGGTTGCAGAATGTAACTCTCGATCCCCTTTCAGCTGCACACCTTCATGTATTTATAGGGGAAGGGGAAAGTAAAGAGCTAGGGCACCTTAATCGGACGGCTAATATTGTTCGGGCCGATCGGGTGTCAAATACAACATGAAACATATAAAATAATATATAGAAAAGACTCAGAGCGACCATCCGGGCGCATCCGCGGACTCGGATTGCCCAAATGAGTCGCCGATCACCGCCTCCGGTGGGAATAAACATGTGTGTCGTCGATCATCAAAAGACCAAAAGTTTACAACTAGCGAAGTTTAGAGAGCGCTCGTCATTACAAATAAATATTCTAAAATACACGTAATGAAAATTTTCAGAAGAAACCTGAAAAACAATTGCACTACAATAATCGATAACGTGTTCGTATGGGACAAAGTGGAGGGCGTCAACAAAATAGGTTTCAGAAAGATTGGGATTCAAGACATCTCAATAGAAACAATACTGTTTAATTCTAGAACTGATAGTTTCATCAATTGTTCGCATAATAAGGTAAAAGTAAAAAAAATAGAGTAATATGCACGGTGAAGGGAGTAATTGAAATAGTATAAGATGGCAGAAGCATTATTGCACTTAAGAGAATAACTTCTATGCAGAAAGATTTGTAACAACAGATGTCTTTAAACGAATGACGAATCTAATATAGCATATAATGAAGACCTCAACAAATGAACAGTAAATTGTCAAGTTAAAATTTTTTTTACCATCCTCTTTTTTGGACAGTATTTTACTTTTTTAACCATCAATTTTTTAGACAATCAAAGACATTTATTTTGCTGATCCTTTTTAATATCACAAGTTTTATAGAGATAGAATGGTGCTTCTCACAATTGTTGAGCTCAACCCCAATGCAAACTCACATCTGTAGTGTGCAGTTTGGGGTAAGTTGGAGAAGGGTATGAACCAAGGCTGCTGGGAAGGGAAAATTATATCTTGATTATATGCATGAAAGGAGAAGAGGAGCCATGGCGCACCGGTTGAGGAGTTGTCGTGTGACATTGAGGTCATGGGTTCGAGTACTAGAAGCAGACTCTTGCAAAAATGCAGGGTAAGGTTTGCCTATATTTCACCCTTGTGGTAGGACCCTTCCCCGGACCCTTGCTGCGTGGGGATGCTTTGTGCACTGGGATGTCCTATATGCATCAAAGAAGGAGCTCTTCAGATAAATGAAAGTTTCTAGTTCTGAGGAATTCAGGATGACTTGAATTTTTTTTCACTGTGTCAGATTTCAAGGCCCCGAAAATGAAGGCATTTAATTCAAATCCATTATATGCTTACCTTGAGAAATTCTTGAGATCCGATTAAAGCTTAGATTGAGAACCCTCAACTTCTCAAGGTGTCTGATCCCTTCAATAGTAGATATCTTGTTCCGAGACAAGTCAAGGGTGTGGAGACTCTTAGGAAGAGAACCTGGAGTAATTTGAACTGCAAAGACAGAAACAGCTTAACTGTTTAAATATGGATTTAGATTAGCTAACATTAAATAACCATCTTATTATCACTTCTAAATTTGAGGTACATGCCTATGCAGTTGCCGGAGAGATTGGCAGATCTTAGGTAGAGAAAGCCTGAAATGGAAGGTACAACCTTCAATCCAATGCCACTCATGTGAGCTACTGATGAGAATGAATTTAAGGAGTGGATAATATTGTTAGCTTGTCCAAAATCCACCGTCTCACGTTGGCAAGTGTCGAAATATTTTTTTACAGAGAACTCTCCAATTTCCATGCCATGTTCATCAGCAATTTGTTCGCCTTCGACTTCATCAGAATGCTCTTCAACATCAACAGGAAGGAACGAACAATCCTGAAGGCTCTTTACCCAAGCACTAACTCTGTCCATATGGGAAGACTGTGAAGAGAATGCAGTCCATTGGTTCTCAATCTCTACTGCTTTGTTCTTCATGTTATCAAAACTCTGGTCAGATGCATGCATATCATACAAATACCCATCATTTTTATTTGCATCACTGAGAGCAGATAATAGATTTTCAGGAGCGCTAGACCTGTGGAGATTACCGTGGCTCCAAAGGAAGTGCTTCCACCATATCTTTCTACTTCTGGTAGGAAGAACATGAATCGAATAGCATCTCTTTAGCATCACAACATCAGCACTGTGAGATGTCCAAACAGATAATGGACTAATATGAGGTCCACAAGTGCATTCTACCTTACCATTTCCACACAAATTTTGGAGGTTATTATAAGAACTTGACCTCTCAGGAGACTTAATCAATTGTTTAACTTGCTTGATCACGATGTGTGAACAAGAGCACTTAAGCAATGGTGACTCCATGAAATTTTTCAGCAGCATCCAAGAATCAATAGTATTACCACTGACGATCATTTCCCCGAGAGTAATCCCTTCATCTGTTTTTGTCTTCTGCTCCAAGACATGGCTGTTTAAGTCTGTGTTTGGTCCATGGAAGGCAAGTTTGCCTTTAGGCTGGAGATCCAAGTCTGAGCGATCTCCCCTCATTAAATGAATCTCATCATGCTTATCCCCTGGAGGCTCAGGTTTAGACAAGTTGCCATCAATAATCATCTTAAGACTGACAGAAGGTATTTTCTCAAAAGAAGGAAATGATTCTGAGACAGGCAAATATAACTCTTTGAATCCATTCTCAGCGGAAGGGCTGACAATATCATTATGCTTAACCCAAAGGCCCCATTTGCTTCTTCTCTTCTTACTACCATCCTCAGAGGAAGGGGTGGTACTGTCAGTAGGCTTAACCAGATGCCCCCATTTACTTCTTTTCTTACTACCGTCCTCTATGGAAGGGATGATAATATCTGTAGGCTTAGCCCGAAGGTTCAATTTACTTCTTTTCTTCTTACTAACTTGCAAAATAGATGGGCAGACAACATCAATAGGTTTGACTCGACTATTAATTTTGCTACTCCTATCACCATCGATAGTTTTGGGAAGTCCCTAGAGAAGAAAACTCCACTGTTAGCTTATTGATTAAACACATCGACTGTTGTGTTATTCAAAAGCACAATTGTTGCTCACCCTGGATTCTTTGTTCTTCACAGCACACGGTGGAGAGAAGCAGCCAAATATTGACATCCAGTGATGCTTGATAAGCCAAGCCGTATGCTTTCCCACGAAATACCCAGAAAGGAGAATGATGGAACATGGAGGTACAAGAGGAAATGCTGCTCAGTAGAGTTCAAAATGATTTAAATGTAGAGGTAATATAATGGCCATGTTTTTTTAATGTCTTGGAAAATAAACCTGCGAGTAAAAGAACCCGAACCAGTTAGTAAAGAAGATTGAACAGAGCTTTACTTCAACAAATACAACAGCTCGTCATATTCGTTGAGCACAAGAAAGATTTTTTTTCATTCTTTTACTTCTCAGAATGCAAAAGGAAAAACAATCATGTATTTTTAGTGGAGGTCAAAGAATGAGAAGTGCGAGGAATTAGCACTTCTTTTTATAGAGTATTTTGACACTCGCCAAAAATAATGAGAAAACAATAGGAGACTACCTCGAAAAAATTGACTAATGCTATACTAACAAATAGCCATGTAATAATACTTTAACTATTCAATATAATTCATCTAACTAAGAATCACCTGTGGCACAGTAGAGTCAAAAAAACAATTGTGTGTAGATGTATTTGAGAAGTAAACCATTGCACAAATAAGTAATAGTATAAGAATATTTAGAAATAAAAGTATGAAAGAAATGAAATCTTTTAAATAATACGATGACAGTACCCTGACAATTATAAATAAATGTTCCACAACAGAAATTTCAGTAGTCACTTAATGTCCTCCTACAAAACTATTTTTAGATGCAAAGAAAAAGAAAATTTGCCCCCAGAAAGACCGAGTGATCATTGGACAATTTTTTTGCATAAATTGTTTACCAAATAATTATATTTTAGTCTTATTTATTAATTATTATTCTAATATGAGGAGTAAATGAGAAGCATCAATGTCACACCAAAGAGGGGGCTCCTTTTTATATAGTAATATTTATTTTCTTAAGCAAAATTTGTGGTTTTGTTGGAGAATGTTAGAGAAAATCATGTAAAAGTCCAATAAGTGTGACCCAATGTCCCAAATATAAGCTCACTTAGTCTTCTTGTTTTGTCCCACATCTTTGGACTGGGATTCCCTCTCTCTTTCTCTTCCTATATATATGTACATATACTTGTAGTTTGTAATTATTAGAAACGTTAATAAAATCATTATTATTCTCGCCCATTTTCGGTACCACTGTACATGGTATCAGAGGCATACGGTCCTCCGGCTTATACTCCATGTTGTGATCTGGGTGGTTAGATTTCTAACCGCACGTCTTTTTGGATCCTACTTCTGCGGACTCCCTCTTCTATCCCCAGCCTTCTTCCTCCCGTGGATCCACCCCCCCCCCTTTCTAACCGCACGTCTTCCTGGATCCTACTTCTGCGGACTCCCTCTTCTATCCCCAGCCTTCTTCCTCCCGTGGATCCACCCCCCCCCCCCCCTCCTCATCTCCTGCCTTTATAGTGTTTCTCCTCTTAACCGTGGGTCCCGTTGTTTTTCTTCTCTTTGACAGACTACTCGTGTCATGGTCGTCGCGTCTTCCAGTTCACCACGGTTTGCCCCCCGTGGTCTGCTCGCTATTGTTTACTGACCGCGTATTCCACTTCATCGCGGTCTGCTCGCGGTCTGCTGTTTACTCTACTTTGCTCGCTGCTTTTACTCACAGCGGCCGAGTCTCCTCTTGGGTCCCGCGATCAGCTCGCGGCCTACGTTGTGGTCTGCTTGCGGATTGTTGGTCGTTGTCTGCTTGAGGTCTTGCTTGTCGATGTCTGCCTGCGGCCTCAGTTGCTCTCCGCGGTTGCTTCCCGCAGTCTGCTCGTGGCCTTATTTGCTCTGCAGGGGCTGTTTGACTGCAATTGCTCGCTCGCAGCCTTGTTTCCTCTCCGCTGCCCATCTCGTCGTGGCTTGTCCTTTCTATTCGCTGGCTGCCAGTTCTTCCCCTTGCCGCAAGCTTATCTCGTTTAGCCGCAAGGTGTGCTGCCGCCTCTACTCGCCTAACTGATTTCCTTATCCGCTGAAGACCGATGTTCCTTGCCTAGCCACCAGTCTTATCTGCGCAGTCTACGGACTCCTTGCCTAGCCGCCTTTCCTATTCGCCCGGGTTGCTCGTCTTGCTTGCTCTATGGATTCTACTGCTGCATCCTCTCTTCCAGCTCGTGCCACCGCACCCGTTCCTGAACTTCATGATGAACTTTGGATCGCCACCATCTCTCTCAACGAGAAGCGGAACTTTATCGAATGGGTGCACTTTGTTCGTCGTGTGTTGCAAACGAAAGGACTTCTTCATCATTTGACACGAGCTACTCCTACTACACCCACCGACGAGTGGCTCCGTGATGGCGGGCGTGTACAATCATGGCTTCTCAACATCATGGACACCGAACCATACCGGATGGCCATGTATCATGAAATGGTCAAGGCAATGTGATAGGAACTCCACTCCCTCTATTCTGGTCAGAACAGTCTTCAGCACTTGTTCGACATCATTATTGATCTCCAAACCCTTGATCTCAGGGCACCAGGTGATATGACCTTTGTTGTCAGGGCCAAGACTCTTGTTGAGGCATGGATACAGCATCAGCCCCCTACCACAGATTTAGTTGCACAACAGGCACAGAAAGAAGCGGTCGGGATTGCCAGGATGATGGCCCGTGTTCCTTCTCATTTGCACAGTGTTCGGGCTCAGATTCTTTTGACTCTACAACCCCCTTTCTGTCGAATGTTTGCTCTATGCTTCTGAAGGTTACCCCGCCACCGGATGCTCCTGTGAATCTCTCACCGGCTCTCCTCCAGCAACCTACACTTGTTTCTTCGACACGTGGTTCTTCGGCCCGTGGGGATCGCAACACGTCTCGGGGACAAAGACGTGCTGGAAGATCCTCCTTTAAATGCACTTATTGCGGTCAGGATGGTCACCTTGAGTTAGGGGTGTGCACGAAAAATCGAAAACCGCTCGAACCGCCCGAACCGAACCAAAATTCGAACCGAACCGCTCGGTTTGATGTAGGGGTGGTTTTTCATTTTGGATAACCGCCACCCTTTTCGGTTTGGTGCGGTTTTCAATTTCGGTAAACCGAGAAAACCAAACCGAACCAAAAAGTCACATTATTACGATTCGATTAGAAACAATCAAAGTTAGGTCTATCACATAATTCACTGTTTTACAGTGTTGTTTCAACATACTACGCTGAATTCACTGTTATTCGTGACGATATAATAAAATATCACATAATTTCAAAATCATTGTTTCAACATACTTCACTGAATTTTACAATCACTGTTAGGTGTAAAATAATATCACCATCAACATGATTTTTCAAACCATTTGTTGAAAACCATTTGTTTCTAACAATATAAATGTTTTTTACACATTTTGTTATTATTATTTTGTTATTTTCACTACTTTATTATATATTATTTAATTAAAGGAAAACGTTTTAAAATAACTATATAAATATTGATATTAGCTTTTCCTATAAATTATTATAATAAAACCGAAAACCGCCCCTGAAAACCGCCCCAAACCGCACTGATTAGTGAACTGAACCGATCGGTTTAGGTTTGGTTCGATTTAGAGAAAAAAATAACCAAGCCTTTTTGATTTGGTTTTGGTTTTGTTCCAAACCGAACCAATTGCACCCCTACCTTGAGTCCACCTGTTATCGCAAGCATAGTCTGCCTCCACATCTTGCTGCGTCCACTACAGCTGAGCCTCCTCTCACTACTACTGCAATGGATTCTCCCTCCTCTCGTAATGACATCAATGCTCTACACACCCAGCTCCAACATCTCCAAGGGGTGATTACTCGCTCATCTGGATTCGTTGGGTCGATCTCCAATGAAGGTATATTCTGTCTCTCTCAGAGCTCTCACTGGATTGTGGACTCGGGTGCAACACGCCATATTACTTCGCAGAAATCACCTAAATACTTGTTATCTCCACATCACAAGTTCATTACTATGGCCAATGATGACACCACACCGGTTTCCGGAGCTGCTGATATACCTATCACACCCACCCTATCTCTGTCTTGGGTCCTTCATGTTCTGGGAACACCATTTAACTTGTTATTTGTTAGTCGTCTTACTCAAAACCTTGATTATTGTATTACATTCTCACCTTCTTCATTTGTTGTGCAACATCGGCAACGCAGAATATCATTGGTAAGGGACGGCTGTCTAATGGGCTCTATCTCCTGAATGTTCCCCATTCTATTCTCTTTGTAGTATCCTCTGTTGATTAGCATTGTCGCCTTGAGCATGCTCCCCTCCAGATTCTCAATAAAGCTCTTCTGGATGTCTTCTTTCATGAGTTTACTTGTGAATCTTATATTTTTGGCAAACAACATCGTACTTCTTTTAGTCCTGCTTGTACTCATAGTGATACTCTTTTATCTTTAGTGCACTCTGATGTTTGGGGCACTATAAAAACTCTAGTATTTTTGGTTATCATTACTTTGTTACTTGTTTGACGCTTATTCTAGCTTAACATGATTATATTTACTTCGTGATCGTGCTGAACTTATCTCTATCTTTCGTGTTTTTACTACTGAAACTAGTACTCAGTTCTTCTTTCCCTTAAAAATCATTCGCACTGATAATGCGCGCGAATATACTAGCCGGACATTCTCTAATTTATGTACTGAGTTTGACATTACCAATCAAACATTGTGCGCTTATACTGCTCAACAAAATGATGTGGCCGAGTGGAAAAATCTTCATCTTCTTGATGTCGCTCGGTCACTCATGATTCAAATGCAAGTCCTCACACTATACTGAAACTTTGTTGTGTTTGCAGCATGTCATCTCATAAATCTCATGTCTTCCTTCATGCTCGACTTTGTCACTCCATTTAGTCTCATATTTCCTTCAAAATCCATGTTTACCCTCACGCCTCATGTGTTTGGATGCACCTATTATGTCCATAATCTTGGACCACCCACGGACAAGTTTATTTCTCGTGCAACCAAATGTATGTTCGTGGGATACTCTCGCACTCAAGAAAGTTATATGTGTTATTCTCCCACTGATGGCAAAATAGTCGTCTCGGCTGAAGTCATCTTTCTTGAGGACCAACAGTTTCACTCCTCTCCTTCCACTCCTCCACTCTCCTCCCTTAGCTCGTTTTATCGTTCTCGTCACATCTTCTCTACCACCCCTCCTTCCCACCCCACACCCAGAACCAGTACCGCCCAAACCACCTCTTCGTGTATACACTCGTCATAATCCAAACGTTGGTGCCCTACAGCAGCTACCTTCTACCAGTGCTATCACGCAGCGAGTCGATCCTACATCAACCTCCACGGCTCATTCCCTGGTGAATTATGTGTCTCTACATCACCTCTCCTCAAATTTGCACCCTCTTTATCCTTCATATCTATACTTAACTCTATGCAGGAGGTTTTTCAACACCCGGGATGGCGTATGGTTATGGATGACGAAATGACAGCCTTTTGGGTGAACCGGACTTGGGATCAGGTATCCATTCCTCCGGGACAGTCTTGTGTCAGCTGTAAGTGGGTCTTTGCAATCAAACATGCTCCGGACGAGACAGTTGAACGCCTAAAAGCTAGGCCTGTGTCACGGGGGTTCACTCAACAACAATGTCTTGATTATGATGAAACTTTCTCCTCAGTCGTCAAGTTAAACTCTATTCGGGTCCTGATCTCCTTAGTTTTTCATCGCCACTGGCTTCTGCATCAGCTGAATATCAAAACTATTCTTCTAAATGGCGACCTTTTAGAGACTGTCTACATACACCAACCTCCCAGATTTGAGACCGCGAGGAAGTCTCGTGTGTGTCATCTCAGAAAATTTATTTATTGTCTCAAACAGTCTCCTCGAGCTTGTTTTGAAAATTTTAGTAAGTCTGTTCGTGAAGTTGGATTCAAACGAAGCTTGACTGACTTCTCTCTTTTCACTCGTCATCAATCAACCGGTACTGTCATTCTCCTGGTCTATATGGATGATATTTTGATTGTTGATGATGACACCACAGTGATGCAACAAATTAAAAACACTTAAACTCCGTCTTTCAAACTAAAGATCTGAAAAATCTTCAGTATTTCCTTGGACATGAGGTAGCAAGCTGACCTGATGGTTTTGTCCTATCATAACGGACGTATCATCTTGATCTTTGTCAAGATGTTGGCTACTCAGAATGCAAACTTGCAAAAATCCCTATAGATGTCAACCACAAGTTGTGTGCTCATGAATCTGACTCTGATTCAGTGCTTACAAATTCAAAGTACTATCGACGTATTATAGGAAAACTGATATATCTAACAGTTACAAGACCTGATATCTCATTTGTTGTTAGAGTGACCAGTCGGTTTATGCATGCACCACGGATCTCTCATCTCCAGGCAGTCGAACGCATCCTAAGGAATTTGAAGACTGCTCTTGGACAAGGACTCGTATACACGTCATCCTCCTCTCCATCTCTTAATGCGTACTTTGATGTCGGCTATGTGGGCTCTTTTGATGATCGACATTCCACTACCGGTTTTGTACCTACTTTGGAGGAAATCGTATCATTTGTCGTAGCAAGAAGCAATCTATTATTGCTCGATTTTCTGCTGAAGCCGAGTATCGTGCAATGACGGTTGTTCTGTCAGAACTTACCTGACTTGAAAGTCTTCATGGTGATTTGGAAGTCAAAATATTCTCACCAGCAACTCTATTTTGCGACAATCAAGCTGCTATACATATTGCCAAGAACTCTGTGTTCCATGAGCGAACCAAACACATTGAAGTTGACTGTCACTCTCATTGTGGTAGTTTCACAATTTCATCCATAAGGAATGCACACAAGGATAAGATTTTGATTGGATGTAAATGACAATATACACATTGCCCAATTACACATTGCTTCTTAGTTATTAATATGAAACGGGAAAACGCGATAAAGATGAAAGGGGAATTTGTTCCAACTACACTTTTGAAGAGTCCTCTCTCACGTGATAGTTGTTATCAAGGCCTATAAAACACTGGAAATTTAGAGTAGTTTTAAGCAGAAAGAAAATTTTATTTCATATATTTGTCAAGCAATAACAGATTTTTTGAACCATGCTAAAGAAAGTCCTACCAACCTTAAATCCCATGCGCAGAGCTGCAATGAAATATTAGGCAATTCAAGTCTAATTAACGCTTACATACGAGTTTGAATGGAGAAATACATATATTGTCATTTACATCCAATCAAAATCTTATCCTGACCGTACCCTTCAAGTCTAAAATTAACTCGTATTTCTCCAATTAACGCTTTCACGAGGGCGCTTCCAAGTCTAAGATTTTGATTGGATGTAAATGACAATATACACCGTGACCGACTGACCATACCCTTCAAGTCTAATTAACGCTTATTCGAGAGATTGCGGATCAAGTAGATGTGAGCATATATACATTACTGACTAAAGAGAATATTACCAATCCACTAACAAAGCCTTGATGTGTTGAATGACAAGTGTACCGGTCGCACAAGTAATATAAAATATGATGTTATCCCCAAGTATCGATCTCACATAGAACATATCAAGGTGGAGTTTGTTTTCAAGGGAGGACTTGAGATTGAAGTGAAAATGGTCGGAAGGATTGCGTGAGATGCGTTGTTATTGCGAAAACAAAACCAAAATAAGCCAAAATTAACAATACAGGTAATTGGCACTACTTCACAATGTGGGGGGTTACATGTGCTGTTAGTGTTGGATCGTGGAGCTCCCTTAGAGGGTGGGGGTGAATAAGGGTTCTTAAAACCTTATATTAATGAGAAGAGGGAAAAATTATATTTGCTTTTGTTGCTGCCGCTGGCAATAGTGATACTGCTAGGTGCTATCAACAGAAACTTAGATTTAACAATTAAAACTCAGAATAAAAACAATTGTCTCGAGATAAATGAGAAACAATAATTTTATTTCAAGGAGAGTAATGAGTACAAAAACTTTGATCCAAATCATGCTTGGGGTCGAGGCGATGCTACAAATCTTTCTCTTTTCTATACGGGCCCTTATCCCCAAGGATCGGTTGATTCTAGCCTATCTATCCCAGATACGGCCTCAAACCGCCCCTAGACCTACCCACGATCTAGCCGCCAACATACGCGGAGAATTCATGGAATCCTACCAAGAAACCGACGTCTGCAATTTTGTCCCGTAAGTCTCGCAAGACCTAGTCGCCCCTACCTGCGGTGAATTCACAACTTTATAATGTTAATAAAAAAAAAATACAAATATACTGAAAAACTCCCTCAATATGTTGGACCCGTTGATGAAGATGTGTGATCAGTCTGTTGTCCGAATCAGTAGCCCAAACTCGTATTTCTCCACTCCCACGTGAAAGCACCCTATTTCTCGACTTGCTTATATAAGAGTTTGAGCGTTAATTCAAGTTCTCTCTCGACTCTCTCCCTCCCCCACGTGAAAGCGCCTTTTTTCTATTCTCTCTCTCTCTCTTTATCTCCCCTCATATATATACACACACACACACATACTAGGCAAAGGGTGAACAAAAAATGTAAATGAGATATTTAAAACAAAAATAATATAGCTATTCAAAAGTTCATTCGTATGAACAGGGGAGGATCCAGAGGGGGGCCGAGGGACACTTCCCCCCCCCCCAACCCCCATTTTTCAAAATGTTTAGTGTATTTGGATTTATCTCGTCGAGCAAATGAATTTTGACTACTTATACGTCAAAAATGGTGGCCAGATAAGGGAGAAACAGCTCTAATAACATGAAATTGTTTAAAAAAAAATGAAGAAAGTTGATGACTGGCCCCCATGTTAAAATTTTTAAATCTCAGTGACGCATTCAAAAAAAATTGTGCACCCTCATTATCAATTTGTGCACCACATTATTAATCTTCTGAATCCGCCAATGCATGTGAATTTATAATATTTTTGATTGAGAGAGAAACAAGTCTTTCATACAGCAAAAAAAATCTCAAATTTATTTTCCATATGTCCATCATCCTTTCCCATCTAAAATTCAAACTCTCAATCAAGTTGAAAAAAAAATTGAAAGTTCGCTTTAAAATTCGAAACATGCGTAGTTACTGAGAAACGGGCAATTAATTTTCTCTCAAAAAAGATGCGACCAATCGTCGTGATGCATTTCCAAATTAATCGCTGTATGATTTAGACCCAAAAAAAACTCGTCGAATTCCTCGATCTAAACACCTAAAAGTCCTAAACCCTACCTGCGGAAATCTCCCGATCTCTTCCAAATACAATCAAGAAAGAAAAATCCCTCCGTCCAGGTAGCAAAAGAACAGAAACACAGTAAATCAAACTTGGAAACGATAGATTACCCGCAAAAGAAGAGCCGATAATGAATGAACCAAACCACCTCTGTCTTTGACCGACCAGCAAGTTTCGAAGTGATCGGAGTTGAGGAAGCCAGACGAACTTGAGAAGTTGATGTTAGAGAACAATGCGGGCGCGAGGGGAAGTGTTGGAGAGATACGAGAGAAGTAACTGGAGAGCCATGAGAGAGCTGCGGGAAGCAGAAGAGGTTGGGGGACGAAGGAGAAGGTTATAGACATTTGGAGGGTAGAGTCACGGTGTGAAGCCTCTGCGACGCAATTGCCACGCGACTAACGAAGTTAACCCTAATTTATTTCTGTCGTCTAAATTGTTATTTTTATTAACTTAATATTAATAATAAGTCTGGTTTCCGATTGATGGGAATGTGGGTTGATTCCGGTCTAGAGTACGATTAAGGTCCGGTTCATTAATTAAGGAGTGGTTCATGCGGCCGTAATCGCTTGATCGGTAAAAAAAAGTCTCACAAACGGAGCCTAAATGGGTTTGCAATCCTATTGGTCCCGGACTTTGTCAGGGACACGACACGTATATGAGAATTTTCATGCTTGAGTGGCCGGTGATAATGGGAGATGTAACGGATAGAGATGAAGATAAAATAATGTTTTTGAAAGAACGAAATGAAGAGAATTGGCTCAAAAAAACTGGCCAAAACTTGATATGAGTTGTCGTCGTTCCACGGAGTGTAAAAATTAGTTTTGTTGCAGTGTTGTCGGAGCGAATCTAGCTTCTATAGGCTCTGCTCTCGTTCCTGGTCGTAAAATGAAGCTAGATGGTTATTTTTGGTACTAGTTGTAACGATCATTTTCAGTTACAAGGTAACAATCATGTTCAGTTACCGGGTTGCAGCTCAAGCACCCCAAAGTCTCCCCGCGCTTGTTTCTCGGCAACAGTGTATTGTTGAGGCTGAGTCTTGAACGAGCAACATCCTTGAAAATAGCCTTCAAACCACTCTACATCACCAACGGCTTTGGGGTGCTTGGGGTGCACCCCGGTAACTGAACATGGTTGTAACCTTGTAACGGGAAATGGTCATTACACTAGCTATCGTGCCCGAGCTTGCATCACTTCATGTGTCGTGTGTTGCGCGATTTTCTTTCCCTGTCATTTTTCATATCTTTTCTTAAATGGTAAAATTGGGTCGTACAAACTAAGCTATGTTGAGAGGACGACAGACATCAAGCGAGGCTGCATGTGGCACACGGAGTCAGGCAAGCGGCTATTACTATCACGTCGGGCGAGGGGACCTAGTGCACAACTACTTGTGTGCACACATACACACTACTCTAAAGAAAGTTCTTTAAAAAGTATATAATCATTCAAAAACATCTAGGCTGTCCAATCTGTCCACGAGTGTGGGAGGAGAGTGGAAAAGTTTTACCGATTGTTATCCGCACTATAGTTTTAACTATTCACAATTTTTTGTTATCCTCAAAACAGTTTTTGTTAAAATTTTATCGGCAGAGTAATTTTTTGATATCTCTAAAGTGAAAATTTAAAAAATTACAAAAAAAAATTGTTCTTAAATATTCTAATAATGCATAATATCATGGTAGGTTAACAAAAGTAAATATTTTTAAGAACATTTGAGTCAATGTTGTCTTCTTTAGAGTCACGCTTTATTTCTATTAAATAATCACATGTATGTAAATAATGAGAAATACCCTAATCATAGACATAATTATTACCTATAAAAATCCCAAAAGATCGATCTCAGATGGCCGGCCGAGAGAGGGGGTAGGGATAGGAGAGGGAATCAGGGTGGCTACGACAAAGGGGAGGTGGCGGCGGGGTGGCTGGGCGAGCAGAATGTCGGTGATCTGGGTAGGTTTTGCGATCTGCGGCAAAGGGCCGACGACGGGGGGTTCGGCGATCTGGGCGAGTTCGGCAATCTGCGGGAAAGGGGAGACGGTGGCGACGGGGTGGCAAGGAGTTGAAAGCTGACGCAGTATGGCGATGTGGTTCGACAATCTGGGAGAAGGCGGAGGAGATGCGTGCGGGAAAATATGTTGCAGTGCGGCTATCAGTTGGATTGGGATCCTCTCCAGTTCACACGAACTGGAGGGGATCCAGTTCGCGGCCTTGATTGCTTCCTCTCAGATCGAACGGCGGACAGGCAAGAGCGCTGATGTGGCTAGTGGGCCCCGCGAGTGCACTTAAGTTTCTATCTACCGTTGGATTTTGGAGGAAGCAATCAAGGCCGCGAAGGCCGCGAACTGGATCCCCTCCAGTTCGCCCGAAATGGAGAGGATCCCAGACCCTATCAGTTAGGTTTGCGGGAAAAAAAACCTGTCATTTAATTGTGGATATCAAAAAGATACGTGTGGTTAACAATTCACCTAAAAAAAGGTGGTGTTATGTGCAAATCAAGTTTGGCTACGTGCAAATAAGGTTAAGTGCAAACCAAACTAAAAAACCATAATTACTTGTGAATCCGTAAAGTACTGGTCTGCACCTAACTGTTCTGACAATTTTTTTGAAAAAGCAATTTGCACATATCCAAAACTGATTTGCACATAAAAACGTTGCAAGTGTTATTTTCTTCATTTTCAAATTAATCATATGATTAGGAGCACAACCTCCACATGTGCACTTTAAGGGCATCCACAAATGACCGAAACTTGTTCCCAATTAAGAGCAGTCATTTGCTAGCTTAATCGAGTTTCCTTTCAAGGCATTATAGTATCTAAAATATACATAATATTATACTCATCTAAAATATACCAAAAAAATCTCAAAAAGTTGGCCCCACGCAGCACAAAAACACTCAATATATTTATTTCCCCAACTTTGCAAACTCAATTATAAGGGTCGGATATTTTTGTGCTAAGTGAGACTCATTTTATGAGTATAGTATTAATCATTAATTATTTGGTGGAAAGTATTTATGTTAATTTGGTATTCGGAGTCCAATAATACAGGCAGAATGTGTCATCAACCAACAGCTGGCAGCGACAGCACAACAGAGATCGCACGTGCCCGATCTACCGATCTATCTCCGTACACCTGGCATATTTGGACAAGCCACCGTAATTTTTTATAGTTGATACTTGATATTATCATTAGCAGGCCAATATTATATTTGAATGCAAAATGAATTGGATGAAGTAGATGTTATAAAAATTTAGGACTCTGCATTATTACGCCGAATTAATATTATCAAAGTTTTCTAGTGAACGCAATGACATAAAAATATAGGATCATTTAAGCATACACTACTAATCTTAACTTGGAGTGAATATACAAATCTATCTTTCTAAATTTAGAACACAAAATGAATCTGGCTAGAACGAAAGGTAGCTGAAGTGCGAAAATTAATTTATACCATTTTTAGATTCTTGCTCATTCTTCATGATTGCGGAAATGCACAACAATTGTGACATGTTGTTCCTTATGAATTCTGCGGCGTTAGCAAATCCTGTTGGCATGTAAAGCTATCTGCAACTTTGTATCTCTACTGCAACAAGATTAATTAGCACCAAATATGTATGTAGATCTATCACACTCAATCCAAAACAATTAATCGAGAATGAACACCTAGATCCAATACTGAGAGTTCAAATTTAATTAATAGAGTTATCAATACCAATACCTGATATTTTAATCAAAGTCGACATCAACAATGGCGTGATCTAGATGACGACTTCTTCCAAAAGCATGAACGATGTTTGATGTGATTGTTTTTTTCCCAAAATAATCTCTGAATGACAGCCTGTAGGATCACCATAGTAGGGAAAATTTTTGCGGACGGGACTCGGACGTAGCAGTAGGAACGGGTGTAAATAACCTGCTCGTGGACCCCACCATCATTTCAACAGTTCCCCCATTTCAAATTCCCGGTTCCGGCGATTCCCGTCTTCCGTTCCCCTTCCGAACTCGCAAAAATTAACCCTAGAACACTGTATCGCATTCTTCATTCACCCTGGTACGCCTCGCTCTGCGCTCGCCTCCTCTAATCTCTGCCGATGCTATAATCTCAGGCGACAGCGACACCCTCAACCGCGGAACCGCAGATTAAATTAAACAGAACACGGAAGGAGAAGATAAAGAAGGTGCGAGGTTCTCTTGTTCAACTGTATTTCAAGTTCTTTTTTTCAAATCCAACTGTATTTCAAGTTCGATAATGTTTAAATCCAACTGTGTTTCAAGTTCAATCTATCTGAAATCCAACTGTATTTCAAGTTCTGTGTTGTTGAAATCCAACTGTATTTCAAGTTCTGTGTTGTTGAAATCCAACTGTATTTCAAGTTCTGTGTTGTTGAAATCCAACTGTATTTCAAAGTATATCTATCTGAAATATAGTTGTATTTCAAGTTATTTGTATTTCTTGTCCAACTGTATTTAATTTAGTCTGTACAACTGGATTTCTTTTGTTGTACTCAGATGCCGGGCAGCAAATATTTGAGTTGTCGTTGCGCAGTCTCGACTTTCGTTGTAAATGCTCGTCCCTTACTAGCTGTGATTTCAGATGATTCGAAGGGTGTTCTACGGGAAGCCAATGTCTTGTCTTTATTCTCTATGCCAGCATTACCACAGAACATTCCTCTATTGTATGTCCTAGTGAAGATGTACAAAAGGGACAAGAGGTGTTTCTTATTAGGAAATCATTACCTAAAGTTAACTGTTAATGAAGTAGCGATGATTCTTGGGCTACCGAACAGGGGTAGGGAATTCCTTTTTTCTAGACTCCCTTTCATGGAGCTTTCTCACAAAGATTTGTTTAATGAAATGCATACTCTTGTAAATGAGGAATGGTCAGAGAATCTCGAGCAGAAACGAGTAAATTTACTCATTAGATATTTGTTAATTGTCTTTTTATTCCCCCTTAAGACCCGCAAGATCCCAAAATGTCTGGGCGTGTTGGATGATGGCGTGGGTGCATTGAGAGATTACAATTGGCCCAAGGCCATTCATGCTTTCTTGCATTTACAGCTAGACTGTCTAAGTCGGGCCAACGCTGTTCGAGAGGCTGACACATGTTTAGGCTACTTTGAAGGCTGCTCGATAGTATTATTGGTAAGAGATGCATTTATATCTGAAAAAAATGATTTACTAATTATAAGTTTTCAACTAAAATGTGTTTTTGTAGGTGTGGTTCTTTGAACACACCAGTGTGCAGAGAGTAGTACATTTCCATGTTCGGCCTCGAATTTGTCGATGGTCAGACAAACTAAGTTACAGTGCGAAGTTCTGTTTGGACTTGCGTAGTGAGCTTATGAAACCAAATCAGGTATATTTATTTAATTTGTTTTCCCAATTATACAAAGAGCTTGTCACGCATACTACTTTTTGTTATATCTTGCAGCTTAGATTCAAGTTCAGTAGTGTAGAGGAGGTTGAGAAGCCGCTACTAGGGTTGTCGGAGGAGGAGTCTGATTTTGAAGAAATGAATAGCAAGAAAAAGGGAAGAGGAGTGAAGGCTGCCAGGAAGAAGATGACTGCCGTTAATGACTCCGACTTTGAGGATATTGAGAAAGAGAAGGAGAATATGAAGTTGGAGGAGGTTACTAGAAAGGTTTTAAAAAAAATGAGAAGATATTACTTAGGCAGGTGGATAAGGAAAAGAAGAAGAAGGAAAGGAAGAACGATAAGATAGGCAAAACAAGTGAAGATTGGAGAGGAATGTAAGCTCGCCTTCGTGGTTTTATACGAGAGGAGGTTAGTAAGGCTGAAGGATCTTTGAAGACCTTCTGTGAAACTTGGTTCAAGAGACTGCAAGCTGACATGCCCCAATCCCATCGACGTACACCATCACCCAAACCATCTACTCCTCATCAAAAAGTGTCCCCCACCACATCCTTTTTCACCCAACCAAACCTCGATCTCGCACTTATCAACCTGGAAAGCCCTGCAAAAGTAGACTGTTCGGAGCCAGTGCAAGGGCCACTGAAGACTTACAGGAAGAAGAAGGAAGTGGTCAACTCTCAATTTTATAAAGAGCTTGTCAATGTGCCTAGCTATCCCGGCAGACCGCATATTGCACCTCGTATGCGAGATACCGTTGATTTTGTTCTGAATCGGTTTGACGAGAGGTACATTTTGGTTGTCATGCACGCAGTCTCACACTAATAATTACTTTCCAGTCATGTATTGACTTTAAGTATTGTTACAGCTCTAAAGTTATTTTTTCAAGCGGGAACCTTCAACTCACAAGAGGGGCAGCAGATGATCTGTTAGGAACTGGTTGGATATCTGACACTCATCTGGATGCTTATGCAGTGTTCCTCGGGTCAAAGCAAAAGCGGTCAATGGGAGGAATGAATAGTTTCATATACGTTTCACCAAATCACGCAGTATGTTTTTTGCCTGTGTCCACGTTTTAACATGATTCATGTTGTTTATTATTACAATTTTGAACTCATATCATTTCATTGTGCAGTATTATAAGACCAACAATGTCCCAAATTGCCAGACCTTGTTGAGTCACATAACATTGACCCGTGTACAGGCAGTTGATCTAATACTTATGTCATGTCACATGTCTAGCCATTGGACATTGCTCGTTTGTCGCCTCAAAGAACATTATTGGGAGTTCTATGATTCGCTTAGGAGTAGCCGTCATCGCGCCACTCTTCAAAATTTGGTACACTCGCACCACCGTATGAAGGCTACGGTTTCATTCTTATTAACAATTTAGCTTTCATGCAGGTTAGGTGTTTATACGAGGATGCTAGTGATGCTTTGCATGAAGCTATAACTCACTGGCCTATCAACGACGTCAACGATCTGCCACAGCAAGACAATGGAAACGATTGTGGTGTTTTCGTGATGAAGTTCATGGAGGCGGTGTTGTCAACCAAGACAGTTGCTTGGAAAGAATTAAAAAATTGGTGTGAGGAGATGCCTACATTTCGCGCTGAAATAACAGCAAACATATTCCGGGCTTTTTCAAATGTAATTGAATCTAATGACAATTGACAATGTTTTAATTATTTATAAGACTGATTATGATCATGCACTAATCATTTGAATGCTTCTCACGTATACTTACACATGTTCTATACACTTCTGCAAATACACATAATTAGAGTCCGATTATTTTGTGAAGGTTAATCATATTAACTACAGAGAGAGAATATGTTCTATATTATTAGGCATTACTTTTTTGTTATTTTAAGAATTGCAGATAGGCAAATAATACCTGCAAATATAAACTCCCTATTTCTATTGTGCCTAAATATTTTTCCTTCGTATATTTGTAGCCTTCTTATTTTCAAGTGTTAAAAGACAACATGAAACTATGATGCAGCATTAGGGAACTCATATTAATATAGAATAATCCTGCATGCCAACACGAAACTCATGTGGGCTGTGTGTATTTGGACAATGGCAAATATCATCACATATTGTATTATAATTTGAAAAACAAGTAGTTTATCACTAGGAAGGGTACTCGGCTAATAAAAAGAGTCCTCTAAAATCGACAAAGACATCCATCTCTCCATGGCAAACACATTGTTGCAGAAGGTTAATCATATGAATGCTGAGAATTAATCATGTCTAACGTCAACATATCATATCACATCATATGAACCCGCTTAATCATTGTTTGAATACATCAGGGATGCTCGAAAAATTAAACGACAAATCCAAGTCAAATTCTTCTTGAGAATCAAAATCTCTATTATTGGCCGGTGGAGTTGACTGGTGCGCATGAGCTGGAGAATCCAGGAAGTTGTACACCGGGATTGTTTCTGTCTTTACTTCAAAATTTTTTCCTACATTTCGAAACATAAGTTTTATTAATTTTTTATGACAAAGTTAAAACATAGAATAGTTTGTAAACATTGAAATAAATTAAAACATTACTTGACTTTTTGATGTTTTTCTCCCAATGTCCTTTAAGTCTTGCGTTTGAAAAACCTTTTGCCGCTTCTTGGGAGGGTCCCTTAAACATGATTCTTTTTTGTCGTTATGATTTGCATCAAGCTTCAACCCTCCTAGCCAAATCATTCATTGCAGTCATAACAAGTTCTTTTGCTGGTTGACAGCTCTCAATTTGGAGGGATAAATCATATGTAAACCTCATTAAATGATTTCTGAAAATCACATTTGATTCCTTTTGGGCCATTGAAGGCGAGTAGGGAAGGTAAATACCTCTCTTAGCATTCACACTGAATCTTTTGAGTAAATATTGAGCGGGAACCTGCTTTACATTTCTATGTATGAATATTCGCAAAACATGCTTGCATTGAATACCTTTGGTTTCAAATCCTCGACAAGAACATTTTGCTTCATCGGTACTCATATTGAGGTTTACGAACCAATTTTTACCATCTTGATCTTCATCACACTGTGCGGTCCCATATAAAATACTATTGTCATCGTACATCGTCTCATTAACTATGTTAACCCCAATAGCACCCTCCATGAAGGATTTCTCAAAAATAGAAAACATCTTCCCGGTATAAACCTTTGAAACTTGCTTAAGTAAGTTGCTACCTTTATATTTCAAACTAACACTCCCCTGAATGCACTTGAAATCTTCATCAAGCTCAGCTGTCCGCCATGTTGACACAAGTTTCTCAAAACCGATGAAACACTCTACAAGAGAGTTTGTTGCTTTCGAACAACCACGCAACCCGTTATTTGCAGATTCACTCCTTTGAGTCGACAAAATGCCGAGATCCAAAATATCCTTGTTGTAGGCAGTGGACCACTTTTGCTTAACTGAATATAAGTCTTTCAACCATCTATTGTCATGTAAGCTTCCTTTCAACATCATCTCATTCCAATAATGTTCAAACTCAAACTCAGAGTCACACTTGCTCATGCATTGATAGAATAAACCTCGCACACCTTTGTCAAGGTTGAAACAATGGACTTTCGAAGGAGCTTTCTTTGAGATGTGCCATTGGCACAATCGATGCCGGCTGGTGGTGAAAACCCGCTCAATAGCCACCGACATAGCCCGATCTTGGTCAGTGAAAATAGTGATGGGTTGTTTACCACCAACGAACTTAAGAAAAGTATCAAAAACCCAACAGAATGAATCAATGGTTTCTTCTGCTATGAAAGTGCAACCGACACAAATACTTTGCCAGTGATTGTTAACAGCAATGAAAGGAGCGCATGCCAAGTTATATTTATTTAGTCTATAGGTAGTATCAAAAATAATAACATCCCCGTAACAATCATAGTCAATCTTAGCACGCCCATCCATCCAAAAAAAATTGGTCAACCGATTTAGCTCATCTGTTTGAACTTCGTACGAGAACATACTATCCTCAAGTTGTCTTGCATGTAGCATCTTCAGCAAACTAATCGAGTCACCAGATTCAATTAAAGTCTTTTTACTACGATGAACATAATTATAGGCATCAGTTTTACTAAATCCGACATTTTCAATACCTCCAACTTTTCGGAGAGAAAATTGTACGCATGCACTGTTTTAATACCAGCCCCTGTCATATTTTTTATAAGATCGCCCTGCAAATCTGATACCTTTCTATTTGACCTCAACAAATGCTTCTCTTTCTCCAATGCAAGGGGGTGATTATGCTCCTCCACAAACTTTGAAACAGTTCAATTCTGCCCTTTTGTATCAGTTCTAAAATGACAACAAGCAAGAAAATATGTTCGAGTGTCTAATTTACAATACTTAATTGGTGACGATTTTGGGTGTTTCTTTACAGCCTTCGAGCACGTATATTCCCGTACTTTTATAGTTCGGGTGTGTGTCCAGTAAATAATGTGTTCCTTACGAACACTAAATCCGGTTTTGTGGGCGTAGTCACAATACAAAGCATAAGCCTCTTCTTCTGACTGGACAACAGGAAAAGTATGATATTTACTTGGAATCTGCAGAAAAATATGAAGTTCGATATTAGAATACAGTCGTACTTAAACAATACAGTTGAAGCTCAATATTAAAATACAGTTGTACCTTAAAAATACAGTTGCAGTTCAATATTAGAATACAGTCGTACTTTAAAAATACAGTTGAAGTTCAATATTAAAATACAGTTCAAGTTCAATATTAGAATACAGTTGTACTTTAAAAATACAGTTGAAGTTCAATATTAAAATACAGTTGTAACTCAGATGCAGTGCTACCCTAAGAAACAATACATACAGTACAGAGCATACAAAAAAGAATGACATTTTAAGTTTAACATTACAATACAGTTGTAAGGATGTACAACATGTACTCGCCGAAAAAGTAGGCAACATAACAGTCCAGGGAACAAGCTTAAAGAAGAACTTGAAGGTCGATGGAGGTACAACAGTTCATTAAAATACAGTTTTAAAGGAAACTTACATGTTCTTCTTTATACATTTCGCCACTGCAGGCCCCCAAGTCATTACTCCCCTGCTCCATTTATCCCAAATGCAGCGACGGAAGCTTGGCGGCGGGAAATTTTCCGGTCGATGGAGGTAAAAGGTAATGACGGAAGATGAAGATCGATGGAGGTTTCTGCAAATTTAGCTTCCGGGAAGAGAAAGATCGAAAAGACGGTGGGGCCCACGAGCAGGTTATTTACACTCGTTCCTACTTCTACGTCCGAGTCCCGTCCGCAAAAATTTTCCCCATAGTAGAGCCCTAGATACACGCCTCTTCCACTGGAGCCAATCAAGAGAAGTGCGTCTCCCTTGGCCTTCAACTTCTCAAGAACATCTCCTCCCCTCCAGAAATTTAAACAGGAGGAAGATCCAAGGTAAGATCAGCCTTCCTGTTTGTTTGATCTAACAGAGCCTCGACACCTCCTCCCCAAATCGAAATCCTCTGGACCGAATAGACGGATTCCGACCACCTCTTGATCAGGACGCCGACGATCTGCGTTGTTTCCTCTTCCTATCTTCAATGGCGAAGAAATCTAGGGCCAAAACTCTGTAAAGTCGTCTGTTTTCTCTGGGTACTGAAAAGGAGATCTAGAGAGTGGAACGGTAATTGCAGTTTCACAAAAGATGTGAGAGAGACTATGGACTCACGCCTTGTTCACAGTATTTGGCCGGAATAATTAGTTTAGGTTACTAAAACGAGCCTTAATAGGGAATGCTCAAAATTTGGAGTTACCAAATATTAATGGGGCAATAAATCTCATTAATTCTCCAAATCAATTGAAATGTAACCACATGAAATAAATCAAATTCCATGTTTATGCCAAAAATTTCGTGCCAAGGGTGAGACCGAGCTCGCGACTGAATTTACGAGACGATCGGGCCCACCTATCACAAGCTTCAATCGTGCGCGCGACTGAACTAACTCGCACTCGTAGGAGTCTGAATAGACCAAATATTCGCGTACGACTTTAACGGGTCGTCTCGATGAATCAAGTCCACTTAACGGAAAATTTCCAACAGTAGACACCATCAAAAATATCAATATATATCTACCCGAGTGGAAGCCCCTAACGAAGAGAACTTACACATTGCACTTGCCGCGGATCCCGGCCAATGGCTCACGTCGGCGATGACGCTCATGCCTTGGAAATGAGGATGAAGGCTCGCGAGTGCACTCCAAATTGAGTAGTAATTGTTCCGTACGGGTAACGTTCCCTCCTCTGGGAGCGGGTGAGATCCAAGCCGTCCAGCCTAAAATCCAACGTTTGTGATTTACAATAATAAAAAAACCAAAAAAACAAGCATAGCCCGTTCTTTAAAGCTCATCGGATGGCTCCTGCGCTACCCACGGTCCTTCCTCTGGGAGCGGATAGCGCAGAAGAAAATTATTTCAAATTGAGGCGCTCGGAAGTTAAGAGCGTGGACAACATTAATGTAAAGAGACGACAAGGCACCATCATTTAGGGTTTTAGGGTTTAGAGTTTATGGAGATGTTACACTCGTTCTCCCGTTGAAACCACTTCCTCCTCATTTGATGAGCCATCACTACAAAATCTTACCTCTGAAAGTGGAGGCGTTTTCGAAATTTCTATTATCTTTTGCCAACTTCTTTTCCTGTCCCTGATGCTTCTGCATGCCGGCCCGAAACATGTGATCGTCCTCTATGGGGAAGTTGAGTGAATTCATATAAAGTGGGGGCAACTCTCTTTCTCTCTCCCACTCGAAGGTAGAAACATAGTGAGATGTTGCATGAAAGATCATGCATTGTGAAGGACGCGGATCCTCTCCAGTTGCGGTGAACTAGAAGTGATCCAGTTCGCGGCCCTGATTTCGCTTGGGAAATCTGACGACGGAACTCCACTCGCAGCTGACCTGACGAGTGGGTCCCGCAAGTGGAGTTAACTTCTTCTCCGCCGTCCGATTTTGGAGGCGAAATCAGGGCCGCGAACTGGATCCCTCCAATTCGCCCCAAATGGAGACGATCCCGGTCCCATTGTGAAAGCTCGCGGGCCGGTCATCTTCGTCGAAGCAGAAAGGGAAGAAGGTTCGTGGTGGGAATTGATCTTCTTCTTCGTTGAGAAGCTGACGCGCGAAAACTTTACAGAGCAAAAAAAATGATGCCATGAGTTGTTTGGGATTGGGGTGCGATTATATGAAAAAAAATAATGCTGGGGGAGTGTGAATAACCCCTTTTGGATATAATTAACGTTTCTATTACTTAGAGCACGCTTATATTTATGATATAGGTTTTGAAATAATTTGCCCTTAAGTGGGCCCACGTTAAGATGTTGGTGTGATGCGTCCATGGTGAATGTTTTTTCTTAGTGCATAAGCAAAGTTGAGTCGAGATTTAAAGAGAGAGATTTGTTTGGGACAATTATGAAATTTAAGGTTTGTGATTGTTGTGGTCAAATTCGGCGCTTATGAGGACCAGTATAAATTGTACCGTCTTAGTACAGGAGCGGTCAGTGGCGGATCCAGAATTTTCATTCGACCCGGGCACCAAATAAAAGATTTTGTTTTTTTGATAATGTCAGCCATATTCTAGTTATCAAATCTAATGGAAACAAAGAGAACGATAGTTGGTGGGAGAGCATGAAAATGACAAAAATCAACAAACCCTCATGACAATTATGTTAATACATCTAGTGTTGGATGATAAGTCACTGATAATTATAAGTCACTTATAATTAAGTTGCAATGACCAATCATTCAATATCAAATATCTAAATTTTCAAATCAAACCACCATGTCACACCCTTTAATGCATTAGAGGCCTAAGCTGTCGGAAAAATAGGAAGCAGAAAGAGAAAGGACGGAGAAAAAAATCCAAAGCAATGCTTAAATAGAACAAGGAAATCAGGAAAAGAAAAAAAGCATTCTCGATCCCCTCCAGAACTGGTCCGACTGTCAAGTTCTCAAATAAACCAACCTTGCAAGATATGGACGCTGGGTTAGAGATTACCAGAACCAGGGAGGAAGATGAATAGAACTTGCACTGGTTGGTCGGAGTCAAGGTAAGAAAGCTTCTTGTCGCAGGCCCAAACTCCAGAAAACTACGGCTTGCTCGCGGCTACTCGATCGTCCTCTTCTTCTCTTCTCATTGGCACCGTCATGTGACTCACGCAGTCTAAGAAAACGCAAATTAGGGCACGAGAGGTTGAGTGTAACGCCGTCTGCAGCTCTTGCCGGTCGCGGAAGGGGAAAAATGGTGGAATCGCTACGCCATCTGCAACTCTTGCCGGTCGCGGAAGGGCAAAAATGGAGGAATCGCAACGCCGTCTGCAGCTCTTGCCGGTCGCAGAAGGGGGAAAATGGATGAATCGAGCGGGATGATCAGACATTAGCGCTAACTCTTGGAAATTTTGACCCGGGCACGTGCCCGGGTGGGCCTCAACGTGGGTCCGCCCCTGGGAGCGGTCGAGCCTGCAAACAGTCAATGTCTATTGAGATGAGCGAGTCGGTTGTCTAGGCCATTTTGAAAACGTGAAAAACATCAAAAAAGAGGTGAAAATCACGTGGTCGGAGTTGTGCCGACCAAACTTTCACTATTCTTGGGTTTTGTAGAACACTTTGAACAGAAGGTGAGGGTGACAGACCACTGCTTGTTACAGTTTGTATGGGGGAGAGAAAGGGCTCCGAGAGTGATAGACCACCGCTCGTGAAGTTGAGTATTTTCTTGGCTGCTGCAGGAATCTCTGCGCTCTAAGCACTTTGATAACTTTTGTTGATGCTCGGAAGTTGTGGCTGCGCGTTTTGCATGCCTTGAATTAAGTGGTTTCTCTCGTGTTGCTTGCGGAGGAGTCTGGAGTAGTGGATTTGTTGTTGCGTGAAAGACTTATTGTGGAGTGCGCGGAGTAGGATTTCCCCGTTGGGTTTCCTCCACCAGTCGGCCAAAATGTTGAATTATCGGATGTCGCTCACATCTAAGAGTACATGGGATTGTACGTTAGGACCTGAGCTGTGTGGTACGACCACCCCCAAAAGTGGTAGGATTGGCAACTGTCACCAACGGCCAAATCGGTGAGGCCCGCGGGTCTCACTACACTGCTTAAAAAGAAGCGGTCCATACTATATCTACATATGGTGTTATGCACGGTTGTGAATGTCTGCGATGTACGCACGGCTGTGAATGCATATGATGTGTACGCGGCTGTGAATGTCTGTAATGTGTACATGGTTGTGAATACATGCGATGTGTACGCGACTGTGAATGTCTGCGATGTGTACGCGACAGTGAATGTCTGCGATGTGTACGCGGCAGTGAATGTCTGCGATGTGTACGCAGCTGTGAATGCCTGCGATATATGTGCGCATGTGAATGCATGCGATGTGTACTCGGCTGTGAAAGCCTGTGATGTGTATGCGTCTGTGAATGTCTGCAATATACGTGCGACTGTGAATGCCTGCGATGTGTACGCGACTGTGAATGCCTGCTATGTGTAAGCGACTATGAATGCCTACAATGTGCGCGCGATTGTGAATGCCTACGATGTGTACGTGGCTGTGAATGCATGCGATGTTTTGAATACATGTTGTGTCGCTGTGCTAGTGGAGCCTAAATTATAACTGACATATATTGTTGTTGCTAATCCAGTTATATCATGATGCGCCTCTTTTTGGTTGCTACTAACTTATTCATGAAATGTTGTACTAACCCTCTCATGCTTCGGCTATCTACTTTTGTTGGGTATGTGAGCTCATCCCCGAGATATGGATCCGGGGAGAAGATTTGTTTTCACTTACCTCTGTGACTAATGATTATTTTAATAACCATTCACAGGAGATAGAGCACCGTAGTGACTGTTAGGTTATTTTATTATATGTCCGCACGTGTCGAGGCTGACTCGAATAGGTTAACGGGTTTCGCGTCTCTCTAGGGTTTGGCCCTAAGCTGGAAGTACTATATATACCATATTCCATACTTAGATAGGGTATGGTAGAATACTTTGAGCGCATTAACCCTCTCAGTGACCAGCTGATACAGGACGATATGCCAGTTATTAGAACTACCCGAGAAGAGGCACCTTCGTCGTCTCTAGAGTTTCGAGATGTGAGTACTAGTGACCAGAGTTGAGAGAGAGAAGTTGCTAGTTGTAGTACTATTATAGCCAACGAGCTTCATGTATAAACAATGACTACGGTCTTTTCCATTTTCTGTTAAATATAGTTTGTTATATATATTTGTTGTGGTTTGAGCAAAATAAAGAGCACTATTATAACAGTAAAGAGTACTCTCAAGTGCCGTCCAAGGTGCCCAGCTCAGCAAAGTATCGGTGTTATGATTCTCTTCTTCGGAAACAATATATCTCTGTCGACGTCATTTTCTTTGAAGTTACTCTTTACTTTGCTCAAGCCTCTACTCTCTCACCTCCTATTGATCTTCCTGGCTCATCTATTGTTTCTTCACCTCTACCTGAGCTTGCTTTTCCTTCTCTTTCACCACCAGTCTCTGTCTCTCCGTCCCTTTCTTCCGACACTGCTTCCCTACATCTTGAGCCATCGCTAAAAGTTCTCGGACCAACACTCTCTCAGACGGATGGATCTGATACAAAGGACGGGTCAGATCATGATTTTCCCATTGCTTTACTGAAGGGAGTTCGGAAGTGCACTCAACATTCCATTCATGATGTTGTCTCATATGATCGTATTTTCCCCACTTGCAAGAGCGTGCTCTCGCTCTCTCGGCCACTGTCATCCCGACCACTTATCAAGAAGCTCTTACTATTGCTCATTGGAGATCTGTTATGGCATGCGGGAAAGGGCCTCCCGGCCGGGGCCGAGCGGTGAAAACGCCACCCGACTTGGGCGTCACGGAGACCGCCCCAACCGGGCGGCCAAAGGGCCTCCTGATTTGGACAGCCTGCTCCCTGGCCAAGAGAAAACCAGGGTCGGGCGGCATTGTGCCGCCCGACCTGGGCAGGGAGGAGGTCGCCCTATTCGGGCGGCCAGAGTGGCCTCCCGATTTGGGGCGGCCCCTCCTTTGGGCAGAGAGTCGGTCGGAGCCGGGCTGCAGATTTGCCACTCGATCTGGACGGCGAGGACGCCGACCATCCGCACGCCGGCAGAGGGCCGGACGGCGAAGACACCGCCCGACTTGGGCGGTTGCAGCGCGGTGCTCGACGATGACGGTTGGCACGGAGGTTGTGCCTCGGGTGTTTGCGTTGGGTTCGATGGATTCAGTTGAACCGGCTTAAAGAAACCCCATCAAGATCAAAAAGATACACTAGGACATCGTTTGTCTTATCCAAACAGAAATTTGGATTCCGACCCTGCTTCCAAAAATTTTGCGTACTGTAGAGGTTCAGTTGAATGTTTTCATAAATCTCGATGACTCAAACTATGCCCAAATTGACCTTCGAGTGATGATTGTCATAAATATGATAATTGTTTCGAAAAATTGTCAGCGTCGCCAGACTGGTAAATATTAAACAAAGATTTTTAAAAGAAAATTTAGTCCATCAGAATTAGTGGGTGCATATCAACACTTATCCTTCTCATTATGGTGGAAATTGGCTTGGATCCCACTTAATCCACTATTAGCACCTCCCATTAATGAGATTATTTGCTAAACGCACCACTAAACTTTTATAAATTAATGGGTGGTGGTCAACGTTGTATGAGATCCCAATTGCCTACATACATATATGTATCCTTACAGACTGAAAGCTGTTGCCAGCCAAATGCGGCCACTTATTAGGCTTAATTTGGCATTGTGGTGGAGGTCATGAATAAGACGGGGTTAAATTGTCATTCATTAACGTTCATCTAACAAATTTCATCAACTTTTATGTTCAAACGGATGATGTTTGTTAGGTGATCCTTCACGAATGACGTTTTAACCCATAATTGCCACCATCGTGCAAAGCTAAGGGTTCGTTTGGCGTGGCGTTTTGACCGGCGGTTTGGGACAAACACCGCCGGACGGCGGGTAAACGAACGCCATCCGACGGCGTTTGCTTCGCCTGGATCCGTCGCGCCATGAGAAACGAGGCAAAAGGACAGTTTCGAACCCCAGGCCATCCCCTCCTGTTCGAAAGCTCCGGCTGAAGCAGTTGTTTCCGCCCACCACCGCCGCGCTAAAGGAAGTCTAAGGCTTCATTTGGTTGGCGGTGGCGGGTCGATCCGGCGGGTGGAAACGAAGTGTTCGAATTGGAGGGGGGAGGTGGTTTCTCCAAACAGAGTTTTTTGGGGGCGTTTCGCAAGGCGGGCTGGTGGAAACGGAGCAAACGCCGCTAGAGGTTCATTTGTTTACCCGTCTTCCGACGGCGTTTGCCCCAAACGGAGCGGCAAAACGCCGAACCAAATAGAGCCTAAGGCTTCATTTGGTAGAGCGGTTGCGATTGTAAAAGGTGTTGTGGTAAAGACAAGTTTGTAAAGGGAGCTGTTAAAAACTGGATGTTGGAAATGAAGATCTGCTTGAATAATTTGTGTTTGTAGAGCTGTTCAAAAAAGAGAACCGTTTGACAAAACAGCGATGATGTTTTGTAAATATTTTTTAATAATTTATTCAAAATAATATTTATCTTTTTTATTATTATTATTAATTAATTTTACTATTTATATTTTAATCTTAATGAATTATTAATCTTATATTTCTAATATATATATATATATTACTGTTTAATATATTTTTTTGTAATTAATTGTATTGTTTAAACTATATATATTATTTGTAATTTTTGATTGTTTTTGTAAATTTTCCGCCTTTCTCCGCCGTGCCTCCGTCGTGAATCCATCCTTTGCCATGTGTTGCGCCGCCATCCTGTGCCCCTCTATGCTGCCATCCCATGCCCCATCGTGCCACCCTCCAATGCCCATCGTCGGACGAAGGGACTTTGGCCCTCGGCGACGGCGGAGAGAATGCCACAGGCCTGGAGGAGGCGGATGCGGCTAGAGCTTGAAGGAGGCGAGCCTAGAGGAGGCAGAGGCTTGGAGGAGGAGGAGGCGGAGGCGGAGGCCGATGGAGCTCGGAGGAGCGGAATTATTTTCTCGCGCGCTAAAAACGCTGAGGACTGGAGGTCCGACCTACAGTTGCGTTTTGATGAATTCATTAAGGATGGAAACGCCAACGGTGGGAACGGGAGGCAGAAAAACAAACGAGAAAGTAAACCTGCAGTTACGTTTTGATGAAACAAATGCAGTCAGTCTTAGATTCTTGCCGTTTTCAATGGCTTTAAGGACTGTAATTTTGTCCACAAAGATGAATACTTTCAATTAATTATGCATTTGACAGATGAGTCATTTGACATTCCCAATCCAATCATAAAAAAGGTACATTTTAAAAATTAATATATTAAAGTTTTATTTGGGGAACTTATCTTCACGGATCAAATGATTACGATCACATAAACTATGGTTCGTAAAATAAGTTCCCAAACAGAGCTCAAGTCATTCATACAATAAAAATAATAGTTTTTAAATTATTATTTACATTTTATAAATCCAAATGATATCCATCAATTGGTTGTCCGTTTTTCACATCTCTATCCGATAAGTTGGACAGATAAGAAAAAATAAAGGGTGTTGATATGGACAAATCGAATTTGGCTATATACAAACCTTATTTATATACAAACCAGTTCAAATAAAAAATTGTTATACGTAGGCAAAATTATTATATACAAACCAGTACAAAAATTTTAAAAAAAGTTTTTCTTTTGTAAACATCATTTATATGTTGTCTCACTCCTTAGCTTCAGGTAATTGTGATTGTTCCATCTGAGAAATTAGGTTAAACACCAGGTTAGTAGCAATACCAATAACATAAATAATATAAAGAAACATCGAAAAGAAAACTTGTTTTTAATGACAGATTGTGAGAAATTATGTATGAGGGAGACATCAAGAAATTCCTCCTTGCAATGGTGGCATGATGCAGAGAGCGGGAGGAGACATCAAGAAATCCCTACATCCCCATTAAATCTCACAAATGCAATCGAACAAACAGAGGGAAAACGGGAGAGACGGAGGCGGAGGGGAATCGGGCTAGGATTTGAAATTTAAATGGTTGGTGTATAGTTTTAGAAATCTGAGAACAAAAACTTTAGACATTGAGAAAGAAGAAGAAGGTACCTGGGGAGGCGCCAAGATGAGACATTTCGTCGGGGTGACCAAAGATGGCGGCGTCGGGATGCGACATGTCATCGATGTACAACCCCGTGTTCGCCGAGTAGGCCCGCCAGGCCAGGCGAGCGGACCAGGGCACCATTCCCGCACCAGAACAACGGGCGGGCAGGCAGTGGACGGCCAGCTCGCTCTCGCCCAAGTCAGGCGGGCGAGTCGCGCGAGCCGGCCCCTTCCCTTCTCTCTCTAGCTCGCCGGGGATTCGTCGAACATAGTTTGTGCCCCGCGTTCGTCGAGCAGAGTTTGAGCTCGACGAGCCCAGATCAGCGAGCCTCCTTCCGGAGCTCCCGCAGCGACAATTTGAGACCAGGCCAGCCCGCTCTTCTACAGGCGACCTGGCCGCCAGCCCGCCTCAGCAGAGGCACTAGCGGGTCGCGACGGCCTGGCTTGCACTCGCCCGAGGGAGACGGCGAGCTGCAGGAGCCAGGTCGCACGCGCCCCCTGGGCGTGAAGAGTAGTGGCGAGCCGACCTCCAAGCTCATGGGACCTGCCCAGGGGGTCCCAGAGGTAAAATTACCTGAATGCCCCTCCAGTGGGTGCGAATAGCTTGTTACAACAGTGGAGATGCGCTGTTGGCAGACCAAGCTGGGCTGCACATAGCTGCTCAAAACTGCGGAGGTCGGCTATTTGCAGGCCGTTTTTAGAATTATATACATAAGACCCAAGGGGTACCTCAGAAAGCGAGTTTTTCATACTCACTTACTCCTGGGTCTTTTAGCGCTTTTTGAGGTAGCCTTAGCTCGGCCCTTGGCTAAGGAGCGGAAGCGCTCTAAGATCTTCCGGGTGTGTTGTGAGTCCTCCTCGCTGAGCCCTTGGGCCCTGTCCACTTTGTTCTCTTTGTCGTTTTGCTTGTAGGAGCGAAGTAGGTGCGCGATCACCCCTTTTCCCAAAGGTGAACTCCACGAGAGACCGAGTTTTCGATTTTAACAATCGGGGCGGCCAAAGAAGGCGACGTCGGGTTCGTCGGCACTCCTCCTTCGCTGCTGAGAGAGATCCAGGCCTCTGGATCCGAAAGGCCAGCGACGGGGGTGGCCTCATGCGTTCTGCCGGAGGAGTTTCGCCCGCCATTGCTGTCGCAGGAAGCACAGGGAAGAACAGTCGGGGAGGCCGGTTGGAAGAAATAAAAAAAAATGTTTAACGTAGATATTTAACTGGTTTGTATATAGTCATTTAAAAGACCCTAAAAAGAGTGAAAAAAAGGGTTTATATATAGCCAAATTTGATTTATCTATAACAACACCCAAAATAAATCAGGTCATGACTAATTTTCTTATAATTGTACAGTTGTACTATTTGTATTTTGTACCATTAAAAAGGCGTTTATATTGACAGCCCATCTTTGAATATTGATAGTCCAGCAAAATAATAAAAAACACGCATAATATGTCCGTTAATAGCAGCCCAAAATGCGGAACACGAGTCTTTTGAAAATAAGTCTATTATATGATATTTTTAGAAAAAGTGTACAACATAAAAGTTGTAGATCTCATCGAGATTTACAACTTTCATGTTGAACACTTTTTCTAAAAATGCCTATTTAAAAACTAAATTTTTGGGCTGCTAGTATCCATCTGGCTGCCAATAGCCATATTTAAAAGTTGAACATTTTTTTTCCAAAAATGCAATAGAGTATGCGTATTTTCAAAAGGCGCGGAACCCGGGCAGAACTATACGGGTTTCCCCCGGGTTTCGCGCCTTTTAAAAATAGTCCTACTATATGACATTTTTAAAAAACGTGTTCGACATGAAAGTTGTAGATCTCGTCGTGATCTACAACTTTCATGTTGAACACTTTTTCTAAAAATGCCTATTTAAAAACTAAACTTTTGGGGTGCTAGTATCCATCTGTCTGTCAATAGCCATATTTTAGGTTGTCGTTATCTTTGGGCTGTCAATAGTCTTATAAGGGCTGCCAATATAAACACCCTTAGAAAGGGCGTTGATATTAGCACCGAAATTTAAGCTATTAGCATTTTAGGGAATCTGTAATCATTGTTTTTAAAATTGGCTATCGGCAAGCAATATTTTTTAAAAAAACTGGCTATCCGCAAACACAAAAGCTATACACACTCAAAAACTGGAAGAAAAGGAGCAGAGCACCACCGTCTGGAGTAGTAATGAGCGCTTGAAAGTCAGGAATAGTGGAGCACCGTGCACCGCTTTGAGGAAGAGAGATCGTCGGATGTGGAAAAGATAGCCGTCAGATGATAGATGAGAACACGCCGGGATAAAGAACTCCACTCGGGAAATGAAAGGGGAGCACTTGCCGGATTTGGAGCTCTTCAGGCCGGGCGGAAAGAGAGCAGGAAGGGTCATCGACGGAATCACGGTTTGAAGGGGTGGGTGAAGCAAGAGAAGGGCAAGTGCGGATAAGGAATAATTTTTGTGCATTGTTTGCTAATAGGAATTCTATAAGTCTAAAGAATTCAAATTTTGAGTGCGGATAGCCAAAAATACGGTGATAATATCAGCGCCCTAAAAAAACTTTTGTTTAAAGCAATATCTGATTTCCTTCCCATGCACGAATAATATTTTTTTGTGTCCATTTTAGGCTTCGTTTTGCGCAACTTATTTTCCCGTCACGGTTGAGGCCTCCGTCGTCAACGAAGTCGCTGACGGCCTGCCCAGCCCCCACCGGCTGGTACGTCGGACCCTATTGAACCCGCCGGCCACCGGGGGTTGTCCGGTGGGCAGCGGGTAGAGCCACCGTCGGCGGTGGCCCTGCCCATTCGCGGTCGGACTACCCCCGACGGGTTTGTCGGGTTCCGACGAATCCGCCAGCGGGGCACAGGCAGGCCGGGGACAGCGAAAGCCTAAATCTTCGCAGAGTTTTTTTAAACCCGGGAATTGTCAACCGCGCGATTCGCGGAAAAGCAGACAGTCGTGATGCATTGGATCGTAGACAATGTTACATGATACATAAGAATTTCTATGTATATTGTATAGATATCGATATAGATCTACAATGGGAAAGAGAAATGATGGGTCCCCCTTAGAAGCACTAGCTGCACCCCATGCACGGGGTGCGGGTATCCTAAGAACCCACATTAGCAGTGTAACGGCTTGAGGCGTAACCACTGCGGTAATCGTCGTCATCGTCTCCTCCATCGTCGTCTTTACCGTCGTCGTCTCCGCCTCTTGGCTCGGTCGGCCCCTCGCCGCCCGGCATGCCCGAGACCACCGCACGACCTCCGCCGCCGCCCGGAGTCGGACAGCCTCCCGTCCTCCCGCCTCCCCCGTCAGGAGAGGCTCTCCTCCCGACCAGGATGGGCGGCCATTTCTGTTGCCCGTCCTGCCAGCCTCCCCTGGACAGGCGTCAATTTCTGCCACCCTTCCAGGCGCCACCCCATTTGGGGGCAGTTTCTCTCCCGGCCAGGATGGGCAGCAATTTTTGTCTCCCGTCCGGGCGCCACCCCCATGTCTTCTCTCACGACCAGGACGGGCGGACATTTTTGCTGCTCATCCTGATTATTTTGCCTCCCTGGACGGGGGCAATTTTGGACGCCCATCCAGGCGCCATGCCCTTTGGGGGCGGCTTCTCTCCCGATCAGGATGGGCGACATTTTTTTGCAGCCAGTCCTGTTGTTTGTTGCTGCCCTGATTTTTTATGCTCGTTCAGGCGCCGCCCCCTTTGGGGGCGGCTTCGCTGTCGCCGAGGACAGGCGCCCTTCCTGCCTCCGTTGCCGCTCGGCCTCGTCCGGGGCTCGTCTCCCTGGCCGCCGGGCTCGCCGACCATCCCTCTCATCACGGAGGGGCGGTTGCTTTTCCGATGAGCCCATGACCTCCTGGGGGCGGTCTCGTCATTTTTCCAAAAGTGGCGATCCGCCTACTCTATTTCGGGCGATTCTATTCATCCGTCTGGTAGTTACCGGTAAAGTTACCAGATCGCGCCTCCTAAAATATATAAATAGACACTTATTCCCTTTCGTTTTCATGCTTTACTCGGCTGAAAAATCCTCCTACAGATTTTCACTCTTCTCCTCTTACGATTTTCTCTTTTCACTGCTTCTATTCCTTGCGCACTGCCGCGCGTACCTCTTCCTTACGCGCGCCTCTTGTGTGTGCCTCTTACTTGTGTGCGTCTCTTCCTTGCATGCGCCTTTTCCTTGTGCGTGTCTCTTCCTTGTGCGCTCCCACACGGCCTCCACCAGTAAGCGTTACGCTGGAGAGCGCTCTGCCCGCAAGTGCTCCGCCGGCAAGCGCTCTGCCGGCAAGCGCTCTGTGCGCTCTACGCCAGCGAGCGCTCTGCGTGCTTTCCCCCATCAAGCGCTCTAGGCGCTCTCAGCCAGTAAGCGCTCTGTGCACTCTCCTCCAGCAAGCGCTCTGCGCCACCAAGCGCTTTGTGCGCTCTCTGCCACCAAGCGCTCTGCGCGCTCTCTGCCACCAAGCGCTCTGTGTGCTCTCCGCCAGCAAGCGCTCTATGCGCTCTCCTCCCGCAAGCGCTCAGCGCGCTCTCTGCCAGCAAGCATTTTGTGCGCTCTCTGCCCTGAAGTGCTCGGTGCGCTCTCCTCCAACAAGCGCTCCGCGCGCTCTCCACCAGCAAGCACTCTCCACCAGAAAGCGTTCTACGCCCTCTCCTCCAGCAAGCGCTCCACCTTCAAGACCATCCCAAGTGCGCCTCTGTGCGCTCTGTCGTCAAATCTGCTACAAGTGCACCTCTCTGTGCTCTGCCTTCAAGACTGTACCAAGTGTGCCCATGTGCGCTCCACTTTCAAGATCCCTATAAGAGCCCAACGCCCTCAACTCAACAACAGACTCTCCAGTCCACAGCAAGCCCACCAAGCGTCGGCAAATCTGTCATTCCAGACTCTTTCTAAGCACAACATGGGACAAACCACGAAGGATAAGGCGCGTCGTGCGCGCCACTCGAGCTTCCAAGCCCCATACATCATCAGAACTAGCGCAATAAGTTGCTCCCAAGCACCAACAGAAGTCTTCAAGACACAACGAGCGCATCGCTCCCCATAACCCAAGAAAAAATACTTAGCTCTGTGAGTGGTGGTCTGTCACCCTCCGAGCCTCTCTCTCTCTCTCTCTCTCTCTCTCTTAACAATTGTAACGAGAGGAGACATGTCGCACTCGAGTTCTTCATGTAAGCTCCGTACCACAATCAATAAATAGTGAAGATTTGACCGACACAGACCCAACCACGCGGCTTTTAATCAAGTTGAAGGGCTCTCCATGTTTTAAAAATTCTTTTTCCAGCTTTTTACTTTGACTATTTGCACGTTCGACCGCTTACGGACTAAAACGGTTTAATTTAATCCGATCTCTCGGAGCCTTGAGCCATGGGCAACCAGAATAAAATCCAAGTATTTAAAGTTGGCAATGACGTGTTCGTTTTTGTTCAGAATAAAATACAAGACTTTTAGCATTTCATTTAAATAATATATCATTCCAATTTGGATATAATCAATTATTATATTACTAGCATCTTCGATCGGGCTTTGCCCGTTTTCGATGCGTCGGTGCGGGCTTCGCCCTCAATCGAACGGGCTTTGTCCGTTCTCGATGCGTCGCTGCGGGATTCGCCCGCAATCAAGCGGGCTTTGCCCGCTTGACATTCACGCGGGCTTCGTCCGCTCATCGACGGGCGAAGCCCGTCCCTACCGTCGGCTTCGCCCGCCCACAGCAAAATTTAAATAATTATATAATTTAATAAATAATTATTATTTTAAAATCAAATTATAATTTAATAAATAATTATATAATAACTTATTTTTTAAAAAAAAATGAAAAAAAAAAACCGAACCCCCCCCCCCCCCGCTTCGGCCTGCTCACGCTTCCACGTCCCTCCTCTGCCGGCGGAGGCGGAGCCGCCGATGGCCTGCCTGGCGCCCACCGGCGGGTTCGCCGGAGGACCGGCAGGTGGGGGCGCCGGCAGGCCGGCGGCGGCAGAGGAGGGCGTGGAAGTGTGAGCAGGCGGAAACGGGCGGTATCGGGATATTTTCGTAGATGAACAGTAACTTTTTTGGATATTTTTAAATTGTCGGCTGCCCTTTATGAATCCAACTGTAAGATTTGATTTCCTGGAGATCGGACGGTCCAGATGAGATTCATGGTGTGCTTTGAGATATCTATATTGTATTATATAATAAAGATATAACCCAAAAAAAATACATTTACACAATTTAGTTTATCATCAACGAGAACCAAAACATTCAGGCTTCATTTAGGGGACTTATCTTCACCGGTCAAGTGGTACGAACCGCATGAGTGGCGTTTGGTTATTGCGATCATACCAAGCGTGCCCCTGTCCGGTTCATGCGATCGTAACAGCTCCAAATGAAGCCTTAGAAATCTAAAAAGGTAAAAAGCCCATTGGATTCACGGGTTTAGCCCATCAAATTCACGACCCATCCTTTAAATAATGCTCATCCATTACATGATTCAAAAATAGAAGATCTTTTGGGAGGTACTGAAATCGCGCTTACTCATCTGTTAATGACACTCCACATGTCTACATTTGTCTTATTGCGCGTGAAGCAAACATTGTCGCACTATTTTGCAAATAAGGCTTTAATGATTTTGTTTGGGAAAGGGATATGCCCCAATCCCAAAATCTTTCGAGTCTTCTTTTGTCGGTCTACTTTACCTCGATTTAATGCTACCTGTTTATTTATATTAATATAGGTCAATGCCGGAAATTTTTCGGTACGGGCTTCGTCTCCAGATTTGAAGATGCGGTCGTTTCGATTTTGACACGTGGCGAGTTATTTATTATCTTTCCGCGCTCTTCTTTGACAAAAATTTCGACTATTCACTGCATTTTTTTCGATTGCACAGGGTCTTCTTCCTCATTTTGCCGCATCTTTTTATTCCTTGTTGTCATTACAGACGAGATTCGTAACCTCACATCGCCACTGTTTTAGCTATATCCTGGGTTCCTGTCGCTAATGGTGGAGATAGAATGCGTCCTGAATGAGAAGGAGAAGGTACATCCTGAATTATGAATTGTTATCTTAATTTATTGATGGACTGTAAAAATGAAAATGAGGAAAAACATAAATTTGGAAAGAAGATAACTCTGTACGAGCTTTTTAAAGCTCATGATGTAATGATATTATATCATTATAAGAAATATTATTTCTTCGATCTTATTTGTATTAGGGGTGCAAATTCGGCCTGCCGGGCCCAGACCTCCCCGGGCCCGGGCTTTTTTCTTCCAGATCCAGGCCGGGCCCTGCTTATAACGGGCCCAGGCCGGGGCCAGACCTATGTGAAATAAGAGGGCCTGTCTGAGTCCACAAAATCGGGCCAAAACAGGCCTAAAAAAATAACGCTTTCATGATTGCTCGGCTGCAGCCCAACATTTAATGCTGGGAGGCAGCCGCCCAGCGTTCAATGTTGGGCGACAGCCGCCCAGCGTTATTATAATGCTGGGCGCTGCCCAACATTAAATGCTGGACAGTAGCCCAACATTATTATAATGCTAGGCAGCAGCCCAACAGGCTTCAGGCTGGGCCCAGGTCTGGGCCTGGCTCGGGCCGGGCACCAGGCCGGGCTCTGGCCAAATAAGGGGGCCTGGTGAGCCCTCATAGGCCGGGCCCGGCCCGGCCCGGTCCTAACCAGACCCGGCCTACTCGGGCACGGGCAGACCCGGGCCGGCAACCGGGCCCGGGCTAAATTTGCACCCCTAATTTGTATGCACCAATACTTGATATACATACATACATACATATATGTATGTATGTATGTATGTATGTATATATAGATATGTATGTATGTATGTATATAGGCCTGCAAAAAAGGCCTGTGCCCAGTGGGCCGGCCCGAGCCCGGCCCGGCGAAAGCCCGATTCGGCCCGGCCCGAAAAAAAAGTCCGGTCCGGGCCGAGGCCGGGCTCAGGGCCCTGGTTTTGGGGACTAGCCCGGCCCGGGCCCGGGCGAAGCCCGAACCAGGCTCCAGGCCGGCCCGGACCTGCTGGCCAACGACTCTAAGAGCCGTTGGAAATCCAACGTCTCTTAGAGCCGTTTGAAGCAGCCAGCAGGGCTACTGCTGACAGCCCTGCTGGCTGCTGCTGACAGCCCTGCTGGCTGCTGTGGCCTAGGGCCTAGGACATATTAAAAAAAATATTTTTTTATATAGTTTTTTTAATTAAAAAAATATAACTCCCCCCCCGCCTACCCGACCCTCTCTCTCTCCCCTTCACTCTCTCTCTCACTTACTCTCTCTCTCTCTCTCTCTCTCGTCCACTCACTTTCTCTCTCTCTCTCTCTCTCGTCCACTCACTTTCTCTCTCTCTCTCTCTCTCTCACTTACTCTCTCCCTCTCTTACTCTCTCTCTCGTTGCATGGCATCATCCTCCTCAACGCTGGCGTCGTCGACTCAAAGCACGATCGAAGTGGTGGAGCATAATCGGGGGGCGCCCGTCTGGGAGCATTTCGACAAGGTTAAAGTCGACAACGAATTCAAGGCGCGGTGCAAGTTTTGCTCAAAGTTGCTAACTCTTACTGGCAACTCAACATTAGCGATACACGTTAAGTCGTGTTTTGCGAAGCAAACTCCCGAGTCCAGTCAGGGACAAATATCAGCATCAGAACAAATTTAGACGTATGATCAAGTAAGACAACGAGACTTACAAGTGAAAAACGTCATCAGACGTGGGTTGTCATTCAGTCACTACAACAACGATGAGACGACGGAGTACATACACGAAGGGCTTCAGCCCAAATATCAACAGGTAAGTAGATTCACTATTAGACGCGACACACTTAAATTATATTTCGACGCAAAACAAGATTTAATAAAAATTTTTGAAACTTTCGAGGGACATGTGAGTTTAACGAACGACGTTTGGAGTAGTAGCGTAAAAGTAGGATTATCTTATATTTGTATCACAGCTCATTTGATCGATCCCGTTTCATGGGAGTGTTGAAACCAAAAACTTGGTCTCTGTGGAGTTCGGGGTCCCTAGAAAGGGGTGACCTCACACTTACTACACTCAAGAGAACGTCACGGACCAAAGGATCAAGAAGCCAGGAACAGACCCTCGGCTCTAGCGCGGAGGTCCCACCTCACACCCGGAAGGCTACCTGAGCACTTCCCCTCCCTAGCCAATGCTCGAGCTAGGGTGTCATGAAGAGCTCTCTCCACTCTACCAAGAAGAAGCTAAGGGAGAAGAAAACTTTGAAAAAGGATCCTCTCCAAGGCACCCAAGGGGGTCTATTTATAGTTTTCCAAATCCCATGGGCCAAAAATGACCAAAATACCCCCACGGCAAAAGGCCTCTGGCCAATAGGAAACCGCCACGCCGGGGGGCAAAGGGGTAAAACGCCCCCAGGGGCACAACGGTAAAAGCACGCTGTCAACACCCCGCCCCCAAACATCCGAGGCGGCTCCAGGCCGCCGGGCAGGCCGCGAGCAGGCCGCTCGGGCGAGAGCCAGGCCGCGGCCGCCTCGCCCGCGAGCAGGCCGCTCGGGCGATAGCCAGGCCGCGGCCGCCTCGCCCGCGAGCAGGCCGAGAGCTCGGGTGAGAGCCAGGCCGCGGCCTCCTCGCCCGCGAGCAGGCCGCTCGGGCGAGAGCCAGGCCGCGGCCGTCTCGCCCGCGAGCGGGCCGCCCGGCGAGACCGGCCCCTGGCCGTCTCGCCCGCGAGCAGGCCGCTCGGGCGAGAGCCAGGCCGCGGTCGCCTCGCCCGCGAGTAGGCCGCTCGGGCGAGAGCCAGGCCGTGGCCGCCTCGCCCGCGAGCAGGCCGCTCGGCCGAGACCGGCCCCGGCCGTCTCGCCCGCGAGCAGGCCGCCCGGGCGAGACCGGCCCCGGCCGCCTCTCCTGCCCCTACCTCGGACTCAACAGGCCTGGGCTGGTGCTAGCCAACTTGCCGCACCCACCTCCCAACAAAGGAGCCAATGAGGGGGCAACTTTTTCCTCCCCCTAATAGTATGTTCCCAAGCTAGAGCCAAAATTGGCCACCGAGAGTGCAAAATATCCAAAAAACTTAAAAACGTGCTCACCTTGTTTTGGGCCCACTCTTCGCGAATACGGGGTTGTACACAATCCCGCTCTTTTCGAGGTTGGAACAGGCTCGGAAAGAAACATCCAACCCGACGTATTCGCGGAGGGTAACTTCCCCTCGGGGTCAACCTGCCATGCCAGCTATGGGAGCCTGGGTGGCGAGACCTCCTCTGGGTGAAAACACTTGGCCTCCCCGAGGGGTCAACCTGTCAAGCCAGCTAATGGGAGCCTAGGTGACGAGACGGCCTCGGGGTGAAAACACTTGCTCTCTACGAGAGGTACCACCGACCATGTCAGCTAGTGGGAGTCTGACAGCGGGACCACCTCGGAGCAAAGGGACTTGGGCTACCACGAGAGATCAACCTGCCCTGCCAGCTAGTGGGAGCCTGGCTGCGGAATCATCATCGGAGCAAAGGACTTGGTCTACCACGAGAGATCAACCTACCCAGCTAGCTAGTGGGAGCCTAGCGGTGGAATCGTCATCGGAGCAAAGGACTTAGGCTACCACGAGAGATCAACCTACCCAGCCAGCTAGTGTGAGCCTGGCGGCGGAATCGTCATCGGAGCAAAGGACTTGGGCTACCACGAGAGATCAACCTACCCAGCCAGCTAGTGAGAGCCTGGCGGCGGAATCGTCATCGGAGCAAAGGACTTGGGCTACCACGAGAGATCAACCTACCCAGCCAGCTAGTGGGAGCCTGGCGGCGGAATCGTCATCGGAGCAAAGGACTTCGGCTACCACGAGAGATCAACCTACCCAGCCAGCTAGTGTGAGCCTGGCGGCGGAATCGTCATCAGAGCAAAGGACTTGGGCTACCACGAGAGATCAACCTACCCAGCCAGCTAGTGGGAGCCTGGCGGCGGAATCGTCATCGGAGCAAAGGACTTGGGCAACCACGAGAGATCAACCTACCCAGCCAGCTAGTGGGAGCCTGGCGGCGGATCGTCATCGGAGCAAAGGACTTGTGCTACCACGAGAGATCAACCTACCCAACCAGCTAGTGGGAGCATGCGGCGGAATCGTCATCGGAGCAAAGGACTTGGGCTACCACGAGAGATCAACCTACCCAGCCAGCTAGTGGGAGCCTGGCGGCGGAATCGTCATCGGAGCAAAGGACTTGGGCTACCATAAGAGATCAACCTACCCAGCCAGCTAGTGGGAGCCTGGCGGCGGAATCTTCATCGGAGCAAAGGACTTGGGCTACACGAGAGATCAACCTACCCAGCCAGCTAGTGTGAGCCTGGCGGCGGAATCGTCATCGGAGCAAAGGACTTGGGCTACCACGAGAGATCAACCTACCCAGCCAGCTAGTTGGAAGCCTGGCGGCGGAATCGTCATCGGAGCAAAGGACTTGGCTACCACGAGAGATCAACCTACCCAGCCAGCTAGTGGGAGCCTTGCGGCGGAATCGTCATCGGAGCAAAGGACTTGTGCTTACCACGAGAGATCAACCTACCCAGCCAGCTAGTGGGAGCCTGGCGGCGGTATCGTTATCGGAGCAAAGGACTTGGGCTACCACGAGAGATCAACCTACCCAGCCAGCTAGTGGGAGCCTGGCGGCGGAATCGTCATCGGAGCAAAGGACTTGGGCTACCATGAGAGATCAACCTACCCAGCCAGCTAGTGGGAGCCTGGCGGCGGAATCGTCATCGGAGCAAAGGACTTGGGCTACCACGAGAGATCAACCTACCCAGCCAGCTAGTGGGAGCCTGGCGGCGGAATCGTCATCGGAGCAAAGGACTTGGGCTACCACGAGAGATCAACCTACCCAGCCAGCTAGTGGGAGCCTGGCGGCGGAATCGTCATCAGAGCAAAGGACTTGGGCTACCACGAGAGATCAACCTACCCAGCCAGCTAGTGTGAGCCTGGCGGCGGAATCGTCATCGGAGCAAAGGACTTGGGCTACCACGAGAGATCAACCTACCCAGCCAGCTAGTGGGAGCCTGGCGGCGGAATCGTCATCGGAGCAAAGGACTTGGGCTACCACGAGAGATCAACCTACCCAGCCAGGGGGGCGGCTCATCTAGTGGGAGCCTGCCAGCAGCGGAATCGTCATCGGAGCAAAGGAACCGAGCATCACAATCAAACCTTACCAAATCCTACATCCTCAAATGGGTGTTGAAGTATTAGACCGGGCGGCTTAGCGGTCTGATCCAGCGGTTTGTTGACCGAGCGGCTTAGCGGTCTGTTCCAGCGGTTTGTAGACCGGGCGGTCTGGCGGTCTCTCTCTACGGCTTGTTCTATCCTGCTGGTGTTGCAAAGGCGAGCGGTTATCCCATCTGTCTAACCGCGCGGCCTGATCGGTCTCCATTATTCTAGCCGCTCAACCTGTAAATGTTTAGTCCCACATTGTTTGTAGACTCTCTTTCTTATCTCCTCCATTCTATATAAGGGAGGCCATACCTTTGTAAATGATATCTTTTTTGGATAATAAAATTTCATTATTCAAAAGTTTACTCGCTTGTTCTCGTCTTTTCTCTTCTTGTCTCTACTTTCTAACATGGTATCAGAGGGCACGGTCATTTACCCCTCCTAATTCTGTGCGCCCTCTGTTGTTCGCAACTTCTTTTCGGCATTCTGCGACTTGTTTCGCGGCTTGCCCCCTCTTCTATCCGCGCGGCCTGTTTCTATCCGCGCGGCTTGTCTTTTGTCCGCCGACCTGTTCGCGCGGCTTGCTCCTTCTTGTTCTTTTTTTTGTCGCTCTCTTGGTTTTCTCCTACTTCTCTTTGTCGCAGCGACCTGTTTAGTTGTCGCCGCGCCTCTTGTTCTTTCTTGCCTCTCCGACTTCCTAGTCGCTGCGGTCTGTCTCTGTCCGCGTGTGTGTTGTCTCTCTCCACGCGGTTTGCTGCTGTGATCTGCCTGACCGTGCGGGTTGTTCCTTTCTCCCCGCATCTTGGTCGCGGTCGCCAGCTCTTCTCGTCTTTTCTGTTCGCTCGGGCTTCTCAGTTCGTGCGACTTCTTCCCCGTCGTGCCTTTGCCCGCCTTCTTGCCGCTGCTGTGATCTGCCTGACCGTGCGGGTTGTCTCTTTCTTACCCGCATCTTGGTCGCGGTCACCTGCTCTTCTCCTCTCTTCTCTTCTGTTCGCTCGGCCTTTTCAGTCCGCGCGACCTCTTCCCCGCAGTGCCTCTTTCTAGCCGCTACTGTTCGCGCGGCTTCCTCTATTTTTCTAACCGCCTCTGTTCGTGCGGCTTCTTCTGCTTCCGGGTTCTATGACTACCTCCGGTCTCACCACTACTCCTGCAGCTCCTTCTCCTCCTCCTCCTTCGGGTAACCTTGGCACCCTTTCCAAACTTGTGGGCTCCAACTATCCCGATTGGAGCGTTTCTTTCACCTTTCTCCTTCGTTCTCAACGCAAGCGTCATCACCTCACGATGACCCTCCTCCTCGCACCTCTCCTGAGTTTGATGACTGGGATGCGAGTGATGCTCTTGTTCGCACATGGCTGGCCAACAGCCTTTCTGATGAGTGCCTTCCCGTCATTCGCCATGATGAGACGGTCAAGGCAGCATGGCTTCACCTCGCTGCTCTCTATTCTAAGGGGGGCCAGACGTCCCGCATTTATACTCTCTATGCGGATCTCTTCGCCCGCCCTTCCATGTCCCCGGCTGCGGCCTATCAGCAGGTTCAGGCCCTTGGTGCTGAAATCCTCCAGAATCGCCCTTCTCCGCGGACTTGGCCGACCAGCACAAACACTTCCAGGAACTCCTGGTTGTTTGTTATCTTCTTCGTCTTCCCGACTCTTATGATATGATCCGCCAGCAGATCTTGGGTGAGGCGGAATCTCCTACTTTGGATGCCACCGCGGCTCGCATTGCCGCCGTTACTTCGCTCCTCCAGCGGCCTCTGCTGGCCTCCCCCCCTTTCCAGGACTCCTCTGCTCACCAAACTCAACGGGGGGGCCCCAGTGGCCGTGGCTCCTCTTCTGGCGGCCGAAGTTCCTCCCGTTTTCTCTGCTCTCATTGTGGTCGTACTGGCCATACTGTTGACCGCTGCTGGCAGAAACATCCTCATCTTCGCCCTTCCGGTGATGCTCCTTCGGCCTCCGCCTCTTCTAGGCCGTCTGCCTCTGTGGCCACGACGTCAGGTAGTGCCCACGTCGTTACCCAAGGTAAATGGCTGATTGACTCCGGTGCCACCAATCATATGACGGGCAATCCCCATTGCTTCTCCCGTCTTGAGACCCATGACCGCTTACCCCCAGTTCGTGTGGCGGATGGTTCCCCGTCCCCGGTTCATGGGACGGGCATGGTTCAATCACTCCCTCGCTTTGCTTGGAGGATACCTTCTATGTCCCGAAGTTCCCGTGTAATTTGTTATCAGTTACTAGTTTATGCCGGCAACTTCAGTGCTCTGTTTTATTCACTCCCACTACTTGTTCTTTTCAGGACCCGAGGACCCAGCGGACGATTGCTACTGGGACTGGGATGAGAGCGGCGGCCTCTACTTCCTCGATGATGTTTCCGCTCTTTCTGCCTACTCCTCCTCCACCGATCTCCTTCAGTGGCATCTTCGTCTTGGACATCCTCCTCCTCGGCTTATTCGTCAGCTTCTGCCCCACTTACCTCCTACCAGTTCTCCGCTCAACTGTGATGCCTGTCAGCTTGGCAAACATCATCGCTCCTCCTTCCCTCCGAAGCAAGGCCGTGGCTCCTCTCGCATTTTTGAGCTTATTCATTCTGATGTATGGGGTCCTGCTCCTACCCTTACTGTTGGTCGGGGCAGTTCCTATTTTGTTACTTTTATAGATGATTTTACTCGCTGTACCTGGGTGTATCTCTTAAAAGATCGCTCTGAACTATTTTCTGTTTGGCAATCTTTTTACTATATGATTAAGACTCAATTTGCTATTTCCATTAAAATTTTACGTTCTGATAATGCAAAGGAGTATCTAAATCATGAGTTCTCCACGTTCTTTCACGAACATGGCCTCCTTCATCAAACCTCTTGTGTTTACACCTCCCAACAGAATGGGGTGGCGGAGCGTAAAAACCGTCACCTGCTTGATGTTGCGCGTACTCTCATGACGCAGATGCACGTCCCTCGCTCCTACTGGGGCTACGCTGTGCTCCTCGCTTGCTATCTCATTAATCGCCTTCCCTCCACGGTCCTACACGGGAAGACTCCCTTCTCCCTTCTCTACCCCCACCAAGAACCTTTTCCTCTTCCTCTCCGTGTCTTTGGCTGTACGGCCTTCGTTCACGCTCCCTCCGCTACCCGCGACAAGCTTTCCCCCCGTTCCACCAAGTGTGTCTTTTTGGGGTACTCTACCACTCAAAAAGGCTATTGCTGCTTTGATCCCCTTCTCCGCAAGCAGTTTGTCTCCGCCGATGTGACCTTTTTTGAGAATGCTTCCTATTTCTCTCCTTCCTCTTCTCTTCCTTCTCTTCCTTCTGATCTCTCCGTTCCTTCCACACCTCTCGACGTTTTCCCACCTTCGTCTCCTCCTCCACTCACTCCTTCCCAGTCCGTCTCCCCACTCACCCCTCCACCCTCCTCTCCGCTGCCGTCTCTCTCTAGTCCCGGGCCAGCCTTCTCCGCCACGGACGCTCCGGTCGCTGACGCTCCCGTCGCCGCCGCTCCCGATGATCTGGATGTTCCCATTGCCCTTCGCAAAGGGGTGCGGGCGTGTACTCAACACCCGCTCACGGCTGTTGTTTCTTATGATCAGCTTTCTCCTTCTCGCAGGTGTTTTGCCTTGGCTATCTCTGCCACTTCTACTCCCCGTACCTACCAGGAGGCTCTCGCTCTCCCTCATTGGAAGTCTGCCATGGATGAGGAGATGGCTACTCTTACTGAACGGGGTACCTGGACCCTGGTTCCTCCTCCTGTGGGCACTGATGTGGTTGGCTGTCGGTGGGTCTTTGTTGTGAAGTTTCGCCCCGACGGCACTGTGGATCGCTACAAAGCCCGGCTGGTGGCCAAGGGCTTTACTCAGACTTATGGCGTTGATTTACTTCGATACCTTCTCTCCGGTTGCTCGCCTCAGCACCATCCGGGTTCTCTTTTCTGTGGCTGTTAACCGGGCTTGGGCTGTTTCTCAGCTGGATGTGAAGAATGCCTTTCTCTATGGCGATCTTCAGGAGGACGTCTATATGGAGCAACCTCCTGGGTATGTTGCTCAGGGGGAGACACGTGTCTGTCATTTGAAGAAGGCCATTTATGGCCTCAAGCAGAGCCCTCGGGCATGGTTCGAAAAGTTCAGTTGTATTGTGGCAACCATCGGTTTTCAAAGGAGTTCGGCCGATCATCCTTATTCATTCGCAAAACGGCCTCGGGACTGGTGGTTTTGGCCGTATATGTGGATGATATTCTCCTTACTGGTGATGACCGAGATGGGGTGGACTTGACGAAGAAGCACCTCCGCCAGCACTTGGTCACGAAGGATATGGGCTCCCCAAAATGCTTTTTGGGGATAGAGATCTCTCGGAAACCTGACTCCTTGGTCCTCTCTCAACGGAAGTATGCCCTTGATCTTCTTCGAGAAGCAGGCTTGACAGGTGCCAAACCAGCTCATCTTCCCATGGCTGTTGGAGAAGACAAGACGTGGACGGATGAATCGCCTCCTCTATCTGATGTGACACGGTACAGACGTTTGGTAGGCAAACTCATCTATCTCACGGTGACTAGACCCGACATCGCCTACGCTGTAGGAAAGGTCAGTCAGTTTATGCAAGCTCCCAGGGAGTGTCATCTTCAGTCCGCCCTGAAGATTTTAGAGTATATCAAAGCAGCACCGGGCAGAGGGTTACTCTTCCAGAAGAATGGCCATCTGAGAGTTGAGGCCTACTCAGACTCAAGTTATGCGGATGACAAAGGCGATCGTAAATCCACGTCAGGTTTCTGTACCTTTGTTGGAGGTAACCTCGTGAGTTGGAAAAGCAAGAAACAGTCGGTTGTGTCCAGATCCAGTGCCGAAGCAGAATACCGGAGTATGGCGTCAACTACGTGTGAGTTAAAATGGTTGCGGGCTCTCATGCTTGACCTGGGCGAGGTATATGATTGTCCTCTCCCTATGTTCTGTGACAACAAGGCCGCTATACACATATCCAGAAATCCGGTCTTCCATGAGAGAACGAAGCATATAGAGGTTGACTGTCACTTCATTCGGGAGGAGATTTTGAAGAAACAGATTTGTACTCCTTTTGTCACCTCTGACAAGGAGTTGGCCGATATCTTCACCAAGCCGGTTTCTACTTCCTTCTTCCGCATTTGTGACAAGCTGGGCATGATTGATATCTATGCTCCAGCTTGAGGGGGAGTGTTGAAGTATTAGACCGGGCGGCTTAGCGGTCTGATCCAGCGGTTTGTTGACCGAGCGGCTTAGCGGTCTGTTCCAGCGGTTTGTAGACCGGGCGGTCTGGCGGTCTCTCTCTACGGCTTGTTCTATCCTGCTGGTGTTGCCGAGCGGTTATCCCATCTGTCTAACCGCGCGGCCTGATCGGTCTCCATTATTCTAGCCGCTCAACCTGTAAATGTTTAGTCCCACATTGTTTGTAGACTCTCTTTCTTATCTCCTCCATTCTATATAAGGGAGGCCATACCTTTGTAAATGATATCTTTTTTGGATAATAAAATTTCATTATTCAAAAGTTTACTCGCTTGTTCTCGTCTTTTCTCTTCTTGTCTCTACTTTCTAACAATGGGGAAAATAGATGGGTTACATGACCCTCTGACTCAGTTGGTCGGGGGTTAGACTCATTACAAGATAAGATACATACAGGACTCTGCCGGGGCGAGGCTTCTTCAGGGGGTCTGGGACCGGTGGTCGTCATCCGCTTCCTCCTCGCCGGACACTTCCATCCTGCTCAGGCTCTCCATGACCTTCTCCATCTCCTCTGCCTTGGCCAACCAAGAGATGGTGTTGACGGCCGTGACGTAGCACTGCCTTGTCATCCTGGAGTCTCCCTTGACTCTGACCTGGATCCCTCCTGAGCCGAACTTGAGGCATTGGTGGAATGAAGATGGCACGCAACGGAAGGCGCTGATGAGGGGTCTTCCGAAGATGACGTTGTAGCTGCTTGGAGCGTCAACAATGACGAACCGGCAGTTCCTCGAGACTCCTCCCAATTTTACTTGGAGCCCCACTCCACCTTCGACCTCCTTCCTCTCTCTTGAGAATCTGAATAGGGGTCCGTCCGAGGCCAACACCCTCCTTGGCTCCACCTTCATCTCGTCAAATGCCTTCTTGAAAATGACGTTGACGGAGCTTCCGTTGTCAACCAGGATCCGGGAGACGGTGTAGCCTTCGATGGCTGTCTGGATTACCAGCGCATCACAGAACGGATCCTCATAATCCGGTAGGTCCTTCACCGAGAAGGTGATCTTTTCATCTGGGGGCGGGGTCTGGGAGGTTGAGGCGACGCTCCTCCGGTACATGACATGGAGGCTTACCTTCCGGGTGGCCTCAACCCCCACTCCACGTGGATCACTCCTATACCGCCTCGGGTTCCCACGTCGACCCGATCCTCGCATATATCATCACCCCTTCTCCGGGTAGAACCTCTTCTACCCGTACCGGCGGCTGCGGCTGGGCAGGGTCTCTCTCCCCCCCCCTCACCTCCAAGAACTCGGGGCAGGTAGCCGTGGCGTGCCCCTCCACCTGGTGGAAGTCACAGTACATCAATGCTCTTTCTCCCCTCTTTCGGCGGGATGGGCGTTCTCTCCTGTTACCTCTTCCCCCTCCTATCGCCAAGGCTTGCTGCGGCGGGGGCAAGAGCTGCCTTGGGGCTTGCCTCTGGAAGTTTTACCTCCCTTGGCCTCCATGATAGTTCCCCCCTCCTTGGATGAGAGCTCCCTGGACCTTGGGCAGGTACTCCCTGCTGCCTCCAGCCTGGTTCCGGACCTCCTGTCCTTGGAACCCCTGAGCTCTCTGCTCCTCTCTCCTCCTCCCTTCCTGATGCCTTGGGACAATCTGCTCCTTTGACTCCACCTCCGTCAACTTTTCCAACCTCTTGACAAATGCCGGGTTGGCTTCCTCCATGGCAATCTCCTCTGCCGCCCTTTCCATCAGCTCCTCGAAGGAAAGGGGGGCCTTTCGGGTCAAGCTCATCTTGAAGAAGCCCTCCTTCAGCCCAACGGTGAAGGCCATCTGGAGAGCATACCCTGGCATCTCCTGGACTCCAAGATCTCCTCTTGGAACCTGTCTACGTAGCGGGCCAGCGACTCCTCGGCCCCTGCCTTATCAATAAGATGGACTCAGGACTCCTCTTCCGCTTCTTGGAGTGGAGAAGCGGAGCTGGAAGCTTCGGCTCAAGTCCTCGAACCCATAGATCGACCTCGAGGGAGTTGATGGAACCAGTCCCTTGCCTTCTCCTTCAGCGTGATCGCAAAGAGGCGACACTTGAAGGCATCCGTCATCGGTCTGATGGAGACGGCGCCCTCGAACCACTGCAGATGCTGGACAGGGTCATCCTTCCCCGTATAGTAAGCCATGTCTGGCTCTCTGAACCCCTCGGGGACGGGAGCTGAGATGATCAGCTTGCTGAAGGGTGACCCCTAAGGGGTGATCTCGCAACCTCCACTCGCGCGACCCTGCTCGCCTGGGAGGTTGGCACTCGCTGGGCTGGAGAACAGCTCCCGGCCGGTGAGGTCTCGCTCGACCCCATCGCCCATCCTCTCCTTCCCGGGCCTTCTTCCTGGGACACTTCCTTCTCCCCCTGCTGGGGTCATCTCGCCTAGACCCCTGGGAGTCGGCTCGTCGAGAGGGGGAGCCAACTCCTGGGGGGTCGGGGTGGAGCTGCCACCCTGAGGAGCAATGCTTCGCAGCATCTCCATGATGCCCTAGATTGAGGCCATGAACTCTTGCCTCCCCACAAAGGGCCCTGGGGTGGGGAGCTCGCCGAGATCATCACTACCTCCTTGAACTCCCGTCATGACACTCTCCCGGGATCTTCTGTGCTGGTCACTCTCCACGCTCATCGCACCAAAATGTTGAAACCAAAAACTTGGTCTCTGTGGAGTTCGGGGTCCCTAGAAAGGGGTGACCTCACACTTACTACACTCAAGAGAACGTCACGGACCAAAGGATCAAGAAGCCAGGAACAGACCCTCGGCTCTAGCGTGGAGGTCCCACCTCACACCCGGAAGGCTACCTGAGCACTTCCCCTCCCTAGCCAATGCTCGAGCTAGGGTGCCTTGAAGAGCTCTCTCCACTCTACCAAGAAGAAGCTAAGGGAGGAGAAAACTTTAAAAAAGGATCCTCTCCAAGGCACCCAAGGGGGTCTATTTATAGTTTTCCAAATCCCATGGGCCAAAAATGACTAAAATACCCCCACGGCCAAAAGGCCTCGGGCCAATAGGAAACCGCCACGCCGGGGGGCAAAGGGGTAAAACGCCCCCAGGGGCACAGCGGTAAAAGCACGCTGTCAACACCCGCCCCCAAACACATCCGAGGCGGCTCCAGGCCGCCGGGCAGGCCGCGAGCAGGCCGCTCGGGCGAGAGCCAGGCCGCGGCCGCCTCGCCCGCGAGCAGGCTGCTCGGGCGAGAGCCAGGCTGCGGCCGCCTCGCCCGCGAGCAGGCCGCTCGGGTGAGAGCCAGGCTGCGGCCGTCTCGCCCGCGAGCGGGCCGCCCGGGCGAGACCGGCCCCTGGCCGTCTCGCCCGCGAGCGGGCCGCCCGGGCGAGACCGCCCCTGGCCGTCTCGCCCGCGAGCGGGCCGCCCGGGCGAGACCGGCCCCTGGCCGTCTCGCCGCGAGCAGGCGCTCGGGCGAGAGCCAGGCCGCGGCTGCCTCGCCCGCGAGCAGGCCGCTCGGGCGAGAGAGCCAGGCCGCGGCCGCCTCGCCCGCGAGCAGGCCGCTCGGGCGAGATCGGCCCCCGGCCGTCTCGCCCGCGAGCAGGCCGCCCGGGCGAGACCGGCCCCCGGCCGCCTCGCCTGCCCCTACCTCGGACTCAACAGGCCGGGCGGGTGCTAGCCAACTTGTCGCACCCACCTCCCAACAAAGGAGTCAATGGGTGGCAACTTTTCCTCCCCCTAATAGTATGTTCCCAAGCCAGAGCCAAAATTGGCCACCGAGAGTGCAAAATCTCCAAAAAACTTAAAAATGTGCTCGCCTTGTTTTGGGGCCCACTCTTCGCGAATACGGGGTTGTACATGAAGTTAAATAAGTGCGTAATATGTTTTGAAGGTTTTGAATTTCCGCACACGGGTAAGGCTATATATTCGGTAATTATTAAATGTTTGCGTGAATTTAAAATAAAAGATAAAATAATGAGTCTTACTTTTGATAACGCCGGTAATAACACTTTCTCTCTCTCTCTCTCACTTACTCTCTCCCTCTCTTACTCTCTTACTCTCTCTCTCTCTCTCGCTGCATGACATCATCCTCCTCAACGTCGGCGTCGTCGACTCAAAGCACGATCAAAGTGGTGGAGCATAATCGGAGGGCGCCCGTCTGGGAGCATTTCGACAAGGTTAAAGTCGACGACGAATTCAAGACGCGGTGCAAGTTATGCTCAAAGTTATTAAATCTTACTGATAACTCAACACTAGCGAGACATGTTAAGTCGTGTTTTGCGAAGCAAGCTCCCGAGTCTAGTCAGGGACAAATATCAGCATCCAGACAAATCTGGACGTATGATCAAGTAAGACAACGAGACATACAAGTGAAAAACGTCATCAGATGTGGGTTGTCATTCAGTCACTACGACAACGATGAGATAACGGAATATATACACAAAGGGCTTCAGCCCAAATATCAACATGTAAGTAAATCCACTATTAGACGCGACGCGCTTAAATTATATTTTGACGCAAAAAAAGATTTAATAAAATTTTTTAAAACTTTCGAGGGACGTGTGAATTTAACGAGCGATGTTTGGAGTGGTAGCATAAAGGTAGGATTATCTTATATGTGTATCACGGCTTATTGTATCGATCCCGTTTCATGAGAGTTAAATAAGCGCGTAATATGTTTTGAAGGTTTTGAATTTCCGCACACGGGTAAGGCTATATATTCGGTAATTATTAAATGTTTGCGTGAATTTAAAATAAAAGATAAAATAATGAGTCTTACTTTTGATAACGCTAGTAATAACAACACCGCAGTAGAATGGTTAAAACGTGAATTAAAACCAATGCTCAATGATGTGTTTTTTTACACTCGATGTGTGTGTCATGTTTTAAATTTAGTGGTACAAGATAGTTTAGAAGCTATAGAACCATATGTTGAAAAAATTCAGACTATGCTTAGATTTATTTATTGTACCAAACAACGAAGTAAAGATTTTCGAAAATTTGTGATCGCACAAGATCAAAAATATTTGAAAGCTCAATTTGATATGCATGTAAGATGAAACTCAACATACAAAATGTTAAAAAGAGCGTTTCAACAAAAAATACTTCTTATGGAATATTACACTGTGATAAATAATCATAATTTAACTGATAATGATTGAGACGTACTATTACATTATATGAATTTATTAAAATATTTTTATATGGCGACTGTTTTATTATCTGGTGTGTATTATCCAACTAGCTCGTTAGTAGTTGAAAATTTTGTAAATATTGCACAAAAACTTAACTATTTTAAGCAACACTCCGGATGACTTCCTTTAATTGAAGTAATAGAAGAAATTTTTTTAAAATATTATAGAGAAATGCCTCATGCATTTTCATGCGTCGCCGCTTTAAACTCGTTATTCACTGTAGACGGAATAGAAAATTTGATAGATGAAATTAACGTTAACACAGACATAAATAGAAGTTTCGATGACGTTGACGACGTTAGTACTACTAAATTTAATTCTATTTTTACCGAATATTTTAATTATTATGACAACTTATATGACTCACGACCCCGAAAAGAAATAATGCAATCTAGGACAAAAGATTCTTTTACAAATAAAATTTTAGAATTAGCTTCCAGGAAAAAAAAACACGCACATCAAGTAGTTTAAACGAATTAGGACTGTATACGAAAACACAATTTCGTGATTTTATGACTACGGAAGAGATCAAAAACTTCGATATCTTAAAGTGGTGGAAAGGTAAAGCTAATACATATCCTATTTTGGCCAGTATGGCACGTGATTTACTAACAATTCAAGCTAGTACAGTAGTTTCAGAGTTCATTTTTTTCTCTTAGTGGCAGGATTTTGAACAGGCAGAGGAGCCGACTAAATGAAAAATCACTGAAACTATGCATCTGCTACAAAGATTATTTGGATGCTACGAAGAGAAAACAACACATTTCAGCGTTGGAGGAGAGCTCCGAGGAAATTGAAGAGAAGATGGACAACCTGAATTTGTAAAAGTGTAATTTTTTTATTATCATTAAAAATAATAAATTCTATTTTTTTCCTAATTTTATTTTTAAAAAGTGTAATTTTGATTTTTTAAATTTCAATATTAATAGTTTTTTTATTCGATTTTTTATTGCAAGTTTTTTTAAAAAAAAATGATTTTTTTAAAAAAAGGGCCCGGCCCGGCCCGGGGGGGCCGGCTCGGGCCCCTTCCCTGGGTCAAAGCCTGTGCCCGGCCCGAGCCCAATAAAGGAAGGGCCCGGGCTTGACCCAGTTTGCAAAAGCTCGAGCCCGATCAGGCCCGGTCCGGGCCTGCCCGATCGGGCCTTTTGGACAGGCCTATGTGTGTGTGTGTCGTGTGTGTGGTGTATATTCAGCAGACGACAATATCAGGCAGACGACAACATTCACCCCCATAGTGTATTCATTGCATATATAACACAAGCAGTCGTGCACGGGGGACCCCGTGCGAGCAACATTCGTCGTGGATGCAACATTTGTCGAGGGTGCGACATTTGTTGAGGAGATGACATTTGGCTGAGGCGACAACATTGGTCGTGGGTGCGGCATTTGTCGTGGGGGCGACATTTATCGTGGGGGCGACATTTGTTGTGGGAGGGACATTTGTCGTGTCCTCGTGGGGGCGACATTTGTCGTGGGGGCGTCATTAGTCGTGGTGATGACATTCGTTCTCAAAATCTACCGGCTGCCGAACAGGATGGCGAAATCAGACCGAATCATTTTTCTGTCTACGAGTTGGGCGGTCTTCGGCCGCATCTATAAGAAAAGTTCTTAAAATATAAGAAGAAATGACTAAAAAGACAACTCAAGATCCGGCCCAAACAAATGAAAAAGTGGGGAGAGCTCTTGGGTGGTCTTCAGACGCATCTTGTCGGGCTTCGCCCGCCTCCGCACGGGCTTCGCCCGTGCTCGATGCGTCGCTGCGAGCTACACCCGCAACATATACATATGAGTACTCAAAATGACCGTAAAGAAATCTAAATCACGATAACAATTTTTATTTTGTAAAAAACATATGTTTTAACATACAAAACGTAATTTCTCTCCCTCCTCTCTAAATACAAGAAAATTTGACTAAAAAGACCCAAATAAATGAAAATGTCAGTTGATTATATGAGGAGCAGTATAATATTAAAATGTTACAACAAACTCGTTTATGGATTTACTTATATAACAAAGATATAGGCAATGACCAACTTCAGGTATTGTCCACTCTAGGTCTTGACCCTCAAGATTTTGCCCTCAAAGTACACTTCATTGTGTGAAGTCGGAGCCCTATTTTAAATTATCAGATCTCCAAACATCTCACACTGCATTACTAGTGTCTTATATATCATCCATTAACATTGGGTTCAACCTAAAAAAAACAATCACATCATCTATAAGTATGATCAAGCTTTAGCATTCATAAACCCCTAAATTCAAAACAGTTGAGATTCACACCATTTTCGGCTATGTGCACACCCATCAAAAAAATAACCCTTAATATTTTAGGTTTTCTAAACCCCACCCATAAACTAAAGCTGAAGCATTGAGCCAGCCTCCCCCTTACCGATATTCGACGCTCCTCTTCCCGATTGCATCCGGCGAAACCTCTCCTCCCCCCCCCCCCCCCCCCGATTCCTCCGGCGAAACCCTTCTCCTCCGACGCAATCCCGATTCTCTCTTCCCAGCCCGCCTCATCTCTCTTCCCCGTCATCTTCCCCGACTGCATCCGGCGAAAACCGGAAAACCCCATCCCATTATCTTCCTCGACTGCATCCGACAAAAACTGCGAAACCCCATCCCGATTCCTGCGTTTCCTCCGGCGAACATGTATCAGATGATTGAAATCTGAACAAACATTTGGACGACGATGAAGTTAATTTGGCCGATGCGTGAAGGGGTATGTATGAAGATTTTTTGGGTTCATAACATATTTTGATTAGTGTGAACCTGTTATGAATTGCGAAAGGAAAGACGAATATTGTAATTAAAAAATTGAAAAGGTCTACTGGGTGCCCATAGCATTGGTGTGCACATAAAATTCCAATGGGTGCATATAGTATTGGTGTGCACAAAGCCGAAGATGGTGTGCCTTTAACACCACCCATTATTTATCGGGATCTCCCCCTCGAAGTTTGTGTAATTACAACTTACACCCCTCAACTTTTAAAATTACAATTACTCTCATTAATGTTTGCATATCATAACATCAATAAGCAAAAAGATTCCCCTAATATTTACTCGTACTTTTGTGCATGGATGTTATGCAATGTAAACATTGAGCGAATGCTTTTGTAATTTCAAAAATTAAAGAGGCGCAAATTGTAATTATAGAAACAAAACTAAAGCTTCATTTGGTTCGGCGGTGGCGGGTCGATCCGGCGGGTGGAAACAGAGTGTTCGAATCGGAGGGAGGAGGTGACTGCTCCAGACGGAGCTTTTTGGGGCGTTTCTCAAGGCGGGCGGGCGGGTGAAAATGAAGCAAACGCCGCCTTAGGTTCATTTGTTTACCCTCCTTCCGGCGGCGTTTGCCCAAAACAAAGTAGCGAAACGCCCAAACAAATAGACCCTAAAGCATCACCATTGAAACACCACGGCACTCAAGCTTTCTCTTTGAATCTTTTCCAAAGAGGATAAAAGAACGAACGTGAAAGGAAGAGGATCCAATTCCCTGCCCACTCAACTCCACTGCTTGAGTAGAAGTACCGAAAAGAGTCATAATTAACAACAGCCAACAAATTCTAAAAGCAAAACAAAAACTCATTCCACTACTTCTAAACAAGCCTCTCATGGTCGGCAGGAGCAAAAGAGAGCGGTGTGGCCGCTGCGGCCGCCATATCCTCGTGCCGCCGCTTGCCTCCGCCGCCCACTGCCCGGCATGCCGTGTCACGACGATACTTCATAATCCTGACGGTTCCGCAACTCGTGCCGGCAGTCAACGTGACCCGATACGACATGTTAGGGGGTGGCTGAGAGGCATGTTTTCGGCCGTTGGATCTGGATTTGATTCGTTTGGTTCTTCGTCCGGTTACCGCCAATGGGCCTACTGGGATGTCGGCGGGACATCTGCCAGGAACTGGCCGGCGAGCTTTCCGGCCAACCGAAGTAAGAAAAGAGCGGTGCTAATAGGGGTGAGCTATGAATTCAGGTCATATGAGTTGAAGGGAACCGTTAATGATGTGAACTGCATGAGATATTTTTTGTGCGAGAAGTTTCAGTTCCCCGACGACAGCATATTGGTGCTCACGGGTAATTAATATCACTTTTTTTTCCCAATACATTTAGGTAATAACTATATGAAGTTTCATTTTGACTATGTGCAGGACATGCATTTGAAAATTGTTATATACAAGCCAATTTTTAAACGAGTTCACAAGTTTTATAGATTTTTAACTTGACATGCATTTATTTGTGGACGCATATATCCAAAACTGACCTGCATATAACATGACCCTACATTTATTTACACCAAAGCCCAAACCGAACCATAGTAGTCCCTAATATTATCTCAGATTATATTGATCTATAAATTGTCGTTCGATTTTTCCGTTGCTAAATTAGTTTATATTGGTGTATATCACTATATGTTTCTTAATTTTATTTTGATTATTGTAGAGTATTGATTAACGCTGTTTTGATTCGGTGGATTAGATTTGTCTTACGCTCCGTTTGGCACATAACAAACATCTTTCGTTTGAACATAAAAGTGGATGTAGTTCATTAGGTGGACATTAACTAATGACAATTTTGTCGGGAAACAATCCCTTCTGTGCAAACCCGGATCCAAATCAAATGTCAGTTAAACAAATATAATCAACAATAAAAGAAACAGAACAAAATACACAGAATTTACGTGGAAACCCCTCACAGCAATAGGGGGAAAAATTACGGGGCAGGGCATACAAACAATCCACTATAATAAATAACGGATTACAAAAACACTACGTTTGTCTAACCTAGTTCCCTCTCCGGATTCACAGACGAATCCCCGCTCAAGCTAAGACGCTCCTTCTGAAACCGAGGAAGAACAACTCTCACCACGTTGAGGTAAAAACAATCTCTCTTCAGCAAACAACTCTCCGATTAAGACACGATCTTCACACGAAGAACAAAACCAAGAGGAAAAAAAACTTCTCCCAGCGCCACCACCGGCGAGGGAAGGACCCCTCCGATGAAACTGTCGATGCCTCCGACGAAAACCGTCGCACGTCACTGCTGCGATCATCACACGCCTCCGTTGAAACCATCGCACGCCTCCGAAGATATCCGCTTATGTATCTCCTGATTAACCCTAACTACACGATATATATATACCCGAACCGCCAGGGCCGCCGCATAAGACGGTTCACTGAACCGCTGGGAGAAAGCGGACGAAATCGGCGAGAGCAGGCGGTGAAATCCGGCGAAACATCGAAATCTGGCGAATCGGCGAGATCCCGATACCCGCCGAATTTACTGTACATGAACAGTAAATTTGACGAGTATCGATCCCGATACTCGCCGAAAATATTGTTCATGGCCGAACAGTACCCCCCTTCTTCGCAAACCTTCGGTCTTCAATTTATGGGCTGGAGCCCAACAGACTCCCCCTCTAGACCTTGAAGAGAAGTCCCACCTTCCTGAAAGCTTCAAGAAGATACCATGTCGATCAGCCGTCGACACAACTTATGTTTCTCCCTTGACACGACCTTCATCATCATATCCGAAGGGTTTTCATCCGTGTAGAACTTTTCCACCTTCGGTAGCTTCTCCTCGATAACATCTTGTATCCAATGATAACTGACATCAATGTGCTTCGTCTTAGAGTGGTAGGCGGGGTTCTTGGCCAGAAAGATAACACTCTGAATATCACTGAACACAGTGAACATGTCTTGTTTGATTCCAAGTTTGAGCATGAACTTCTTCAATCCATCCACAAGACCTCTATTGGAATTTTCTCATCTAATAGCTAATATATTCTCGATCTGCCAGTCCACTCGATAGTGCCACCCCACAGCACACAATGTAACCGCGAGCATCAACAACATACCCCCAAGCAAATCTAACATCAACCCCACAGTCCCAGATATCAGAATCAAGTACCCAACCAGTTGTATACAATCTGTAGATATAGATACAAAAATATCCACATCGACAGCACCCCCCCCCTCATGGTTTTGCCAAATATTGGCTGGGTTTGCCAAATTGGCTCACCAACCCCGCTGCATGAGCTATGTTTGGCCTCGTACAGACCATAACGTACATCAAACTCCCTACTGCAGAAGCATAAGGGACCTGGCTCATTTCCTCAGACTCCTTCTCAGATGAAGGGCACTGACCGCTGGATAACTTGAAGTGTCCACCCAATGGAGTTGTAACAACCTTTGCCTTCTCCATTATGAACCTCTTCAGCACTTTTTCAATATACTCAGCCTGAGACAGCCACAATAGACCTGCACTCCTATCTCTGGTAATCTTCATACCTAAGATCTTCTTTACCGGTCCAATGTCATTCATTTCAAAGGACCTGCTGAGCTACATCTTTAGCTCTGCAATGTTGGCATTGTCATCCCCGTAAATCAGCATGTCGTCGACATAGAGTAGCAGTATAGTGAAGGACCCCTCCATTCTCTTCACATAGGCACAGTGGTCATCCCTGGTCCTCAAGAACTTGTTCATGGTCATGAAAAAGTCAAACTTCTTATACCATTGTCTGGGTGCCTGTTTCAACCCATAAAGACTTTTCTTGAGTCTGCACACCAAATTCTCCTTACCCTTGACCTCGAACCTTTCTGGTTGTTCCATATACAGCTCCTCCTCAAAATCACCGTGCAGAAAAGCCGTCTTCATGTTCATCTGCTCAACTTCCAGATTCATAGAGGCAGCCAACCCTAGAACCAGGCGGATAGAAGACATCTTCACCACTGGTGAGAATATCTCATCAAAGTCCACGCCTTGTTTCTGACTGAAGCCCTTGACCACCAACCTTGCCTTATACTTGGGTCGGGAAAAATTTTCACTTGTCTTCAACTTGAAGACTCATTTGTTCATCAATGCTCTTTTCCCCTTAGGAAGCCGGACCAAGTCATAGGTCTCGTTCTTTTGGAGCGAAGTCAACTCCTCCATAGCTTCAGCCCACTGCTCTCTGTCATCAGCCTTTTGAGCCTCCACCAAGGACTTAGGCGCTCCACCATCAGTCAACAAAATATAATCCTGCGGTGGATACATGGTACTACCTCTACGTAGTCTTTCAGATCTCCTAAGGGGCACTTCCACCATAGGTGGAATATCAATGGGCAAAACTCCCCCTTCATCCAGAATTTCCCCTGCTCTAGCATCTGAACCGCTTCATCTACAATGGGCTCCTCATCAGCACCATCAGCACCAAGATCTCCATCAAGAACTTCCACAATAAGTGGACTCTGCGACTTCTCAGTCTCCTACTCACTAGTAACTTGATCTTCAACAAAGATCACATCCCTGCTCCGGATGATCTTCTTTTGCTTTGGATCCCAGAGTCTATAGCCAAACTTCTCAGATGGGTATCCAAACAGGATGCACTCCCGGGACTTCACGTCGAGCTTCTATCTTTCCTCCTTGGGGATATGAACATGTACCCGGCAACCGAACACATGTACATGTCCATAAGACACCTCCTTACCGGACCACACCCGTTTAAGGAACATCTCCATCTAATGGTGCTGAGGGGGACAGATTGATCAGATGCACAACACTCCTAGCTGCCTCTGCCCAGAACTGCTTCCCAATTGCGGCATGAGAAATCATACACTTGACCCTCTCCATTATAATTCTGTTCATCCTCTCTACCAACCCATTCTTTTGCGGTGTTCTCAGAATAGTCTTCTCATGAACAATATTGTGATGCCTGTAGTAGGCATCAAACGGTCCAATAAACTATCCCCCGTTGTCAGATCTAACTCGCTTTATAACCTTCTCAGTCATCTTCTCAGTCATTGCCCGGAACTCGACAAACTTTGTCAAAACCTCACTCTTGTGTTTCAGGAAGTAAGCTCACACCTTCCTATAGTGGTCATCAATAAAGTGATGAAATAGGCTGCTCCCCTTTGAGACATGGGTGTTAGAACCGCCAACCCATTAGTTCATCTCAAAACCCAGGTGTTGAGATGAAGGGTGGCGGGGTACATGAACACACAAAGTGGAGAAGTTGCAGGCGATGTGGGACTACCCCAACCACAGGACCGCGGGGATATTCCGCCACACAAGGGGCCCACCGGGGTCAACACCCAGACCTGGAACGCGATGGGAAAGCCCAAACATGCGGTCCCACACACACGTGTCCTGCTGGCAAATATAGTCTCATACAACCCCCGCAGCAGGACAACCTGGCTTTGATACCATGTTAGAACCCGCCAACCATTAGTTCATCTCAAAACCCAGGTGTTGAGATGAAGGGTGGGGGGTTACATGACACAAAGTGGAGAAGTCTGCAGGCGATGTGGGACTAACCCCAACCACAGGACCGCGGGGATATTCCGCCACACAAGGGGGCCCACCGGGGTCAACACCCAGACCTGGAACGCGATGGGGAAAGCCCAAACATGCGGTCCCACACACACGTGTCCTGCTGGCAAATATAGTCTCAACAATGGGTTCAATTGGACCACGCACATTTGTGTATATCAGATTAAGCAACTCTGCCTTCCTCTTTGGTGCGTCAGCAGATGACACCCGTCTCTGCTTCCCAGTTAAGCAGTGAACACACGTGTCTGGCATACTGCCTGATAGCTCTGGTAGAACCTTGTTCTTCACCAGCAACTTGAGATTCTTCTCACGCATATGGCCAAGTCTGCGATGTCATAACTCCATGGAGTTGTCATCAACTGCATTCACACTAGGAGTGCAGATCTTGGCCTTTGCTCGGTACAAACCACATCATTTCTTGCCACGGGCCACCACCATGGACCCCTTCATCAGCCTCCAAGCACCTCCGCCTTCAATATTGGTATAGCCGTCATCATCAAGTCTCCCGACGGAGATAAGGTTCATTCTCAAATCAGGAATGTGTCTGACACCCTTTAGAATAACTAACTCCAGATCAGTCTCCAGGTGGACATCTCCACTACCCACTATCTAGGACACACCGACATTTGCCATCTGGATAGTCCCTAAGTCTCCAACAGTATAGGAATAGAAGTAATCCCTATGAGGTGTGCAATGATAAGAAGCACCACCATCCACAACCCAGTCAATCTCAACAAACTCCTGGCATGCAGTCTCGCTGCAGTGCAAACACTGAGTCTCCACCTCCACAATTCAGGCCTCTCTCGTGTTGCCACTGGACTCTCCTTCTTTCCCCTTACCCTTCTGATCTCACTTCCACTTGAAACAATCCTTCTTGATGTGTCCCTTCATCTTGCAGTAGTAGTATTCAAACTCTTTCTTGGACTTGGGCCTGGACTTGCTTCTGGAGTTGTCCCTTGGTTTCCCCTCCTTCTTCACCTGATGTCAACCTCTACCTCCATGAGTAGGTCATCTGATGTAGGAGTTCCATAATCCTTCCTTCTCAGCTCCTCATTCAACAGACAGCTCATCACCATATCCATTGACATAACACCATTTGGTGTTGAATTGGTCAATGACACTACAAGGGTCTCCCAACCCTCTGGTAAAGAACTGAGGACCATCAAGCCCTGAAGTGTTGAAACCAGAATCCGGCCTCTTGTGGAGTTCGACCCTTGGGGAAGGGGTGGTCTCGCGCCTACTTTGCTCCTGCAAGAAAACAACGAAAGAGACAAGAAAGAACAGACCCAAGGGCTCGGCAGGGAGGTCCCACCACAAACCCGGAAGATCTCTGAGCGCTCCCCTCCTTAGCCAGAAGCCGAGCTAAGGTACTCTCAGAGAACACTTGGAAACGAGAGTAGGGAGGCACTGCAAGCGTGTGTTTTGAGGTACCCCTTGGGTCTTATTTATAGCTTTTTAGAACCTGAACTGCCAATAACCAAAAGAACTGGCCTGGAAATACCAAAAAGCCCTTGGTTGGGTCTGCCAACAGCCAAACTCCGCTGTTTTAAGTAGCTATGCGCAGTCCAACCTGGTCTGCCAACAGCGTGGCTCCATGTTCTGAGGGGCTATTCGCACCCACGGGGAGTCAGCTCGCCTCCAATCTCCTCCGCGGGAGGCGGGCGCGACCTGGCTCTAGTGGCTCGCCTACGCTTCCTGGGCGAGCGCGAGCCGGGGGTCGCGACTGCCTTGCTTCTGCCGGGGCGGACCGGTGGCCAGGTCGCATGACGAGGCAGACCGGCGGCCACCCCGACTCCCGATCGGCTCGCTAGTCGCGGGTTGCCAAACTCATCTGCTTTGGGCCAAGGTCTCTTCGCGCGACCCGCTCGCTCGCCTCGTCGGCTCGCTCGCCTGCAATGGGCGGGAGCGGGCCAGCCCTTCTGCGCATATCTGTTTGTCGCTTGGATGCGGGCCGCGGGGCAAGGCTTTGCTCGCCTCCCTGGTGGGACCCGCTCGCCGGACACGGGGTTGTACATAATCCCTGCTCTTTTTGAGCTTGATTCAGCTCGGAAAGAATCATCCAACCCGCGTGTTAGGCGAGTGCTTGTGCTGAGCTGACAGGGAATCTTCTGGTGGGCCCCCACACTGTCCGGCTATAAATATACCGCTGAGCCCAGGAGGGGGGGCTCCCCAGATCCCCTCATTTTTCTTGAACAGACTGGTCTCTTGATGCCGGTCAGCGAAGAGGTGCGAGCTCGCCTGGCGGCAGCGGGCCTGAAGACTCAGGAGGAGGCACTCGAGGCCGCCCATTCGCTAGCGCGTGGGTCTCCGGCCCTCTCTTTAGGCCGGCGA
>CM077151.1:27837633-27887306 GCA_039583875.1 Platanthera guangdongensis
CGGGATAGGAGTGGTCTGGAGAGCCCCCAAGGGACTCAGATTGAGCAGACGGTGGTGGTACATTTCCCCATTACCAACAACCAGGCCGAGTACGAAGCAGTGATAGCGGGACTACGCCTGGCCAGAGAGTTGGGGTGCTGGATGTGGAAGTTCTGACCGACTCCATGGTGGTGGCTTCCCAGATCAACGGGGAGTTCGAAGCAAGGGAGCCCGCTTTGAAGTTATACTTGGCCAAAGTGAAGGGGGTCATGGGACCTCCAGACCTTCTCCATCCGACACGTGCCAGGGGGGAGAATGAACAGGCCGACCAACTGCGAAGCATGGCCCCCCGGATGGGGGGCACCATCACCGACCTGTCCGCCCCTCCATCGAAGAGGGGGAGCTCATGAGGAGATCGATCAGCAGCCCTCGTGGATGGACCCAGTAACAGTTTTCCTCTCCACGGGAGAATCCGGAGGGAGTGGACAAGAAGAAGCTGAGGCATAAGTCCGCCTACTACCTCCTCAAAGACGGGCAACTATACAGAAAGACCCTTCCGGGATGCTGGCTCGCTGCGTGTCCGAGGGCGAGGCGCAGAGGATCTTGGAAGAAGTCCACTCCGGGGAGTGCGGGAGTCATTCCGGGAGTCGGACCTTGGAGGGGAGATAGTCGGCAGGGGTATTTCTGGCCCACCCTGGGCCGGGACGCCGCGGAGTTCGCAAGAAGATGTCATAAGTGCCAGCTATTTGCCCCCCTCCAGCTACAGCCGCCCAGCAACTCAAGAGCATCACGGCCCCTGGCCCTTTGCAATCGGGATGGATGTTTGTTGGGCCGTTCCCCCAGGCTAGCGGCCAGAGAAGGTTCCTCCTGGTGATGATCGACTACTTCTCAAAGTGGATGGAGGTGAAGGCGTTGGCAAAGGTGACCTCCCAGGTAATCAGGAACTTCGTTTGGGGGGAGATCATCTGTCGCCATGGGCTGCCCCAGGCCATCGTCACAGACAACGGGACCTCAGTTCGCCAGCGCCGAGTTCACCAGTTTTTGCGAGCAGCTTGGGATCGACCTCAGATTCGCCTCGGTCCACCACCCCAGGAAGCAACGGGCAGGTGGAGGCGGCGAACAAAATCATCGTCAATCTCCTCAAAAAGAGGGGGAAAACTTGAGGGGAGCTGGGTGGAGCAGCTCCCCGCCGTCCTTTGGGCCCTTAGAACCACCCCTAACACGGCCACGGGGGAGACCCCCTTCAAGCTCTCCCATGGGTGCGAGGCGGTGCTCCCCATAGAATTTGAAGTCCAAACGCCGCGAGTCGGGAACGGCCAGAGAAGGCCGAGAGGAATGGCAAGCCGAGAATGGGGAGGAACTGAGGTTCTCCTCGACATGGTGGAAGAGTTGAGGGACCTTTCGGCCATCCGGCAGGAGGAGGTCAAAAGGAGGATGGCAAAATACTTCGACAACATGTCAGGGTCAAGCAGTTCGCTGAAGGGGACCTGGTACTGAAGAAGGTGGACGCAGCAGGGCGGTCAGCGTCCGTAGGGAAACTCAACCCCAGCTGGGAGGGGCCATTCATTGTGAAGGAAGCTTTGAAGTCGGGGGGCTATCGGCCCAAAATGTAGAGGCGAGGCCCTGAGTCTCACCTGGAGTGGAGACGACTTGAAGAGATTTTTTCCCTAATTTCCTGTAAGCAACACGATTTACTATAATGAAGCTTTCTTTTCCCCCCCCAGGATTGTCATACCTAGGCTCGCTCAGAGAGGGGAATGAATTTGACCCCGAGAAGATCCCGCTGCCAGGCTCCCACCTAGCTGGCAGGGCGGAAGTCACTCGGTGTCATCCCTAGCCTCGAAAGATCCCGCTGCCAGGCTCCCACCTAGCTGGCAGGGCCGGAAGTCACTCGATGGAATGAATTTGGACCCGAGAAGATCCCGCTGCCAGGCTCCCACCTAGCTGGCAGGGCCGGAAGTCACTCGGTGTCATCCCTAGCCTCGAGAAGATCCCGCTGCCAGGCTCCCACCTACAGGGCCGGCGGAAGTCACTCGATGGAATGAATTTGGACCCCGAGAAGATCCCGCTGCCAGGCTCCCACTAGCTGGCAGGGCCGGAAGTCACTCGTGTCATCCCTAGCCTCGAGAAGATCCCGCCGCCAGGCTCCCACCTAGCTGCAGGGCCGGAAGTCACTCGATGGAATGAATTTGGACCCCGAGAAGATCCCGCTGCCAGGCTCCCACCTAGCTGGCAGGGCCGGAAGTCACTCGGTGTCATCCCTAGCCTCGAGAAGATCCCGTTGCCAGGCTCCCACCTAGCTGGCAGGGCCGGAAGTCACTCGATGGAATGAATTGGACCCCGAGAAGATCCGCTGCCAGGCTCCCACCTAGCTGGCAGGGCCGAAGTCACTCGGTGTCATCCCTAGCCTCGAGAAGATCCCGCTGCCAGGCTCCCACCTAGCTGGCAGGGCCGGAAGTCACTCGATGGAATGAATTTGGACCCCGAGAAGATCCCGCTGCCAGGCTCCCACTAGCTGGCAGGGCCCGAAGTCACTCGGTGTCATCCCTAGCCTCGAGAAGATCCCGCTGCCAGGTTCCCACCTAGCTGGCAGGGCCGGAAGTCACTCGATGGAATGATCTCAGAAAGCAACGGCCTGCGACTAGAGCAAATCGCGTTGTCAGACTCCCACCTAGCCGCACGGCCGGGAACTACCCAAAAAGCCGTGCGCAGCAGGACGGAATCGCAAGAGTTAGCCAGAAAAGAAGGAAAGGGGTCTAGCATAGCCCACCTCAAGCCCCGGGAAAGGTGGTCGAGTAAATGCAAAGGCCTGGGCGAGAGTCCCCAGAAAATTAAGCGTGCGGCCGAGGAGCGAGCCGGCTCGCCTCGCTCGGCGGACGAGCCAGCTCACCTCACTCGAGCGGACGAGCCAGCTCGCCTCGCGCGGCGAACGGGCAGCGGCCTCGTCAGAACCGGACCGCAGAAGGGGGTCGCGTCGCTCCGGCAATGACATCGTTGGAAAAAACAAGGCAGGCGAGAAATATAAAAGGAACAATAGCTGAAAGGAACAATAGATAGAAATATAAAGTATAAGCGCAACTCGCGCATACATCTCAGACACAGATTGTTATACATCATGTTCATCACAAAGTATATTACAAAAAAGGGGGGGGGAAACGCGAGATCTAGAGACCCTAAAGCGGCTGGAAGCTTCTGTCGCCGGGCTCCGGCACGGGAGGAGGAACAGCGCCGGCACCACGTCTTTTGCCGAGAGTCCCGCTGCCTCGCTCGTAAGCAGATCCGCGCGCCTCAGCGTCTGCATCGTGTATCTCGCTGCGCTGGCCGCGTTCTTCTGCATTAGCACTTCCAGGTCGTAGTCGGAGAGGTGCTCGCGCGGGCAGACCCTGCTGTCTGGAGGAGGGACCCGCGGCGGCGGCCTCCAAGCTCGCGTACTCGCGCCTCCAGCGCCGCCTTTTCTTGGCCAAGGGTGGCGATCTCGGCGCCCATCCGGCTCGCCGTCGCCGCGTCCTGGGAAAATGAATAGGAATAACCGTGAGCTGTGTTAACGAAAAGGAGGAAGTACGATTCAGGCGGAGCACGTACCACCCCGCCGAGATACCGCGCGAGGGTCTCCTCGGCCGCGGTCAGCTCGCCCCTGTGAGTGTCCGCGTCCGCCTGGGCAAGCTTCCGGGCTCTTCCTTCTCATCCGCCATCTTCTGGATAGACGCGGCGTTCCGCTCCACCTGGGTGCAGCGCCTCCCCACCATGTGAGCCAGCTCCAGACCGCGAGCTGGGGCCCGCGAGCTCTCATGAATCAGCACTCGCGTCGCCTCCTTGTCATAAATGGGCGGCGTCTTCACGCGAGTACAGACCAAACGAGAGGCTGTACGCCTCCCGCCGATGGTATCCTGCTCCATCCAGCTCGGCAGCAGGGTCGAGATCGTTGCGCGATTCGACTCCTTGTCCCACGACAGGAGCGGGACGCCGAGCTCGTCCCAAATACTTCTCGCCGTAAACCGAAGTTCCGATGCCCTCTCGGCACCGGCCCCGCAGCGGCTTCAGACTCGCCCGGCGGCGCGGAGGTGCCCGCCGCCCCGACCGGGGAGTCGCTGGTCGAAGCAACCAGCGGGGGGAGAGGGGCCTCAGTCGGCAAAACCGCGGGGGACTTGCCTTTTCTTTGGCTCGCGGAGGTTGCTGATCCGCGGTCTTCGCCGACTTCGGCGGAGGCGCTGACTGTCCGCCGCCCGGTCGCTTCTTGGCCGGGATCGATGAGATGTCGCGCTGGGCGGCATCCGCGGCCTGGGCGCGGCGCGAGAACCCCGGGGGAATCCGAGCGCTCTCATAAGGGGGGGAAGAGGAATGTCGCGTTCACCTGCGAAGGAGGGAAGGTGAGATGAAAGAAGAGTGGGAAAGTAAGGACTAATGGAGACTAGTGGCAAACCTCCCCCCGGCGGGACAGCCGCGAGATCGTCAAGGTGGCGGCGCAGGAACGCGACTTCAAAGTTCTTCCGACGAAGAACGCGAAACAGGTCGGCCTCATGGCCGCCTAGGTTGGGCGGCCGGTAGCTCGCCTCGCTGAGCTGTACCGGCGAGAAGGGCACGTTGCGAGGTCCCCTTTGACGACAGGAACTTCTTCAGCCAGTTGTGACTCTTGTTAACCGTCTCCCGCACCTTGAGGTGGGCGCTGGAGAAGTAGGCCGTCCATCTCGGTTCGCCCTGAAGGAGAACAGCTTCCGGAATACTGCGAGGCTGAACTCCACCCGCTCCTCTCGCAGGAAGCAGGCGAACCCATCATGACGGCAATGGAGTTCGGGGTCATCTGGCCCAGGACGACCCCGAAATATTGAGCACCTGGCGCACCTCGGGCCATAGGGGGAGTCGCAGGCCTACCTCGAAGTGAGCGAGAGGGGATGGCGAGCTCACCCTAAACAGGTCGTTGATCTTCTCCCCTCTTCGGGTCGCCTCGCAGAGAACCCGGCTGGGATGTGATCGCCTAGAGACTCCAAGTATTCGCGCTCTGTGATGATGGCGCGAGGGAAATCATGCTCGGGAGAAGGTCCAAGCGCATTTGCTTCGGCCGTCCGCGTCGCCGCCGCCTCCGCCCATCCCCATCGATTCGCCGCCGAACGCGAGAGAAGAAGCCGGGAGGCGAGCTAGAAATCGCACTTCGCGAGAAAAGGGAAGCGAGAAGACGTTTTTGAATCGGTGGAGAAATAAGGGCCGGCAAGGCCTATTTATAGGAAAAAGAGAAGGGGCGGGAAACTCCCGCCAAAAGATGGGGTGCGGATAGCAAAATTAATCCGACGGTTCGACTTCTCGCGCGCGACCGCGCCTCAAAGGTCGATCGGCACGGTCCTCGCCGAGGCTGCGACCGCGGGAGACCGGCGCGGGCGAACCAACCCCAACCCGCACCCGCAAGCGTGCCGCGCGAGACGGGAGATTCCGTCTAGGAGCTCCCGGCTCGCCTCTGCCCCGATCAGCGCGAAAGGGAGAATGGACCCTTCCCTTTAACCCGCACACAGAAGAAATCAAAAGAAAGCAGCGCGATAATTTCAATACATCTCAGCAGTAAAATAGTTAGCCCCTAGGCGGGCTAAAAGATCGCGAGCAATTATAAGTACAAGATAACTGCGAAATAACAGTGACCCCGCGGTATCCCGCGAGCGAGGGGCAAACAGCTGGTCAGTACTCGACCCACTTCCACCTGTGCCGCCTCTTCGTTCCCGCTCGCGGCGGCACGCGAGATCGTGGTAGTCGCGAACCGCCACCCAGTTCCGCTGAGCCATGCCGACCTGCTCTGTGGCGCTCCTAAGATGTCCCTCGGCCCGCGTTATGTGCACGCCCGGCGAGGTTTGACGTCGTCGTCTTCCGCTTCACGCCGAGGGCCCTCCAGGACAGCGAGCCGGGCCTCAGTCTCGGCCTTATCTTCCGTCAACCCTCTCATGATCTCCTTCAACATCAGTGTGTGTTTCTGGAACACCGTGTCACCTGCCCCTTCATCGCGACCGCGCGGTCGGTCGCCCAGGTAGTCAGAAATGCTGTCCACATCAGGCGGAGGCGAGTACCCTTCGCTCATCTCGGTCTCGGGAGAGGCCCTATGGAGCCTGCAAGCGAGGCGAGTCAGAAGGAGCGAGCAAGAGACGAAGCCCAACAATAAAAACCAGCTCACCAGGGGTGGCACATCGCCCGCACCGACAGATGGGCGAGAAGAGCCGGCGACCCTGAAAGTTCCCTCCCTCGAGGGTCTCGAGAGATTTCCCCAGCCATGGGAGACCGCCGGACGGGGAGTTTCCGGAGGTGGGCGATCCGGACCTGGGGAACTCGCGATCTTCTCAGGCGATGGAGGCGGGGAACGATCCTCTCCCCGGTTCTCCACCTCCTCACAGGGAATTACCTGCAAAAACAGGGAGTCAGACGAATAGCGATAATCAGCGGAAGGCCACGCACCCCGGGGACGACCTCAGCACCCGCCGCCGAGCTGGAGGCCGGGCAATTGCCCGCCAGAGAACGCTTAACGATCTTTCCCTTCGCCGGCCTGAGAGGGGGCCGGAGGATCCGCGAACTAGCCATGGGGCGGCCTCGAGGGCCTCCTCCTGAGTCTGCAGGACCGCTGCCGCCAGGCGAGCTCGCACTTCTTCGCTAACCGGCATCGAAGAACAAAAGTGCTCAGAGAGAATAAAGGGATTTGGGGAGCCTCCTACAGGGGTCAGCGGTAGTATTTATAGCAGAACAGTGGGCCCCCACCAGAAGATTCCCTGCCAGCTCAGCACAGGGGCTCGCCGAACACGCGGGTTGGATGGTTCTTTCCGAGCTTGGGTTCAAGCTCAAAAAGAGCGGGGATTGTGTACAACCCTGTGTCCGGCGAGCGGGTCCCACCAGGAGGTTGAACAGGCCTGCCCCCGCGACTCGCACCCAAGCGGCAGGACGGGCTGAACGACTAAAGGCTGGCCCGCTCCTGCCCATCTCAGGCGCAGCGAGCTGGCGACCCGCAGCAAGCGAGCCGGACCCGCGATTGGCGACCCGCCGCAAAGCGAGCCGGACCCCGAGCGCGACCTGACCGCCGATCCGCCGGCAAAAAGGCAGGCGGCTCGCCCATATCGACTAGCACCCGCCCAGTGAGGGTAGCGCGAGCCCCAGAGCCGGGTCGCGGACCGCCTCCTGCGGGGAGAACTGAAGGCGAGCTGACCGCCCGGGGGTGCGAATAGCTACTCAGAACAGCGGAGCCTCGCTGTTGGCAGACCAGGTTGGACTGCGAATAGCTGTCAGAACAGCGGAGTTTGGATGTTTGGCAGACCCATCCAGGGGCCTTTTGTACTTCCAGGTCAGTCCTTTTGGTTATTGGCAGTTCAGATTCTGAAAATCTATAAATAAGACCCAAGGGTACCTCAGAGGACACGCTTTCAGTGCCTCCTTGCTCTCATTTTCAAGTGTTCTCTGGAGTATCTTAGCTCGGCTCTTGGCTAAGGAGGGAAGCGCTCAGAGATCTTCCGGGTTTGTGGTGGGACCTCCCTGCCGAGCCCTTGGGTCTGTCCTTTCTTGTCTCTCTCGTTGTTTTTCTTGCAGGTGCGAAGTAGGCGCGAGACCACCCCTTCCCCAAGGGTCGAACTCCACAAGAGGCCGGTTTCCGGTTCCAACAACTACCACTATAGTTAACCTAAAACCTTTAACTTCACTACGTGGAACATCACACCATCTATATTAATATATATTTTTTAATATTAAAAAATTGTTCTCTTAGGAGAACCTTGTTGGGGTTCATGCGCCGCTCTTGGTAGACCGGACCTTCTGAACCATCCGAGCCCGCGGAGCGATTGAGCGTACCAACAGTCAAAGATTTACAGAATGTTGAGTCAGAAACTTGATTGTTGAAGTGTGTGACCGGGCGGTCTGGCGGTCTGTCTTGGCGGGTTGAAGACCCGCGGTCTGGCGGTTTGTCTCAGCCGGCTTGGAGACCGGGCGGTCTAGCGGTCTTCCTTGGCGATCTCTCTTCTTCTCGTGTGGTAACCGTGCAGTTAGCCCTTCTGTCTAACCGCGCGGCTTGTGCGGTTTATTTTGTATAGTCCGCTTAGTCCTGTAGATTTTTAGTCCCACATCTCTTATTTGTATTCTCTCATCTCTCCTTCATTCTATATAACGGAGGGCATACCTTTGTAATAGATATCTTTTTGGATTATAAAGTTTCAATTATTCAAAACTCTATCCGTTTGTTACTGCATGTTCACTACTTTTAACATGGTATCAGAGGACACAGTCTTTTCCTGATTGATTGTGTGCGCTCTCTGCTTCTCGCCGCTTGTTTCTTCTTCTCGCGACCTGTCTTCGCGGCTTGTCCTCTCTTCTGCCCGCTACTCTGTTCGCGCGGCTTGTGCTTCTCTTCTCTTGCTGCTCTTCGTCGCCGCGACTGGTTTGGTTGTCGCAGCGACCCTGTTCCTTCTAGCCGCCTGTTTTCCCCTAGCTGCGCGGCCTGCTTCTGTTCGCCCGGCTTGCGACTTGTTGTTGTTGTTGCTGCTTCTTGCTTCCTCTTCTCTTCTGTTCGCTCGAACTTTTCAGTCTGCGCGACCTCTTCCCCGCTGTGCCTTGTCTGTTTCCTGGCCACTAGTGTTCGTGCGGCTTCTTCCCTTTATACCGCTGCGGTTTCGCGCGGGTTGCTCTCTTTCCTCACCCCGCGGCTTTCTCTCTGTTCGCGTGGATTCTTCCTTGGGTTGAGCGGCCTCTCTGCCTTTCTTCCTTTAGCCGCTCCTGCTTGTTAGTCGCCGCGACCTCCTGTCAGTCGCGCGGCTGGTGCTTCCCTCTTCTTCCCCTTTTTGTCTTGCTCTGCACCTTGGTCGTGGCCCTTCTTGCCGCTGGTGTGCTGTCACCGAGACCGCTGCAGTTTCTTTTTCCTCCTTCATTGCTTTCATATCCTCCTCCAAGTCATTCGCTTCGGTTGTCACGTCTTCTGGTCGTGCCCACGTTGTTACTCAGGGAAAATGGCTGATCGACACTGGTGCTACAAATCATATGACCGGCAATCTCCAGTGTTTCTCTCTCCTCGAAAAACATGATCGGTTGCCCCCGGTTATTCTCGCTGACGGCTCTTCATCATCAGTCCATGGGACGGGGATAGTTCATGTCACTCCGTCTCTTCACTTGGCAGATACTCTATACGTGCCCCAGTTCCCGTGCAACTTATATCTGTTACCCTCTATGCAAGTAATTACAGTGTTCTGTCACATTTACTTCTACTCTTGCTCTTTTCAGGATCCGGACTCCCAACGGACGATTGCCTACTGGGATTGAGAGTGGCGGCCTATACTTCCTGGACAACATTTCTGCTTTCCCACCTTCTCCTCCACCTCCACAGATATTCTCAATGACATCTCCGTCTTGGTCATGCTCCTCCCCGTCTTCTTCGTCAGCTTCTGCCCCACATCCTCCACCAAAGTCCTACGCTCAACTATGAGGCCTGTCAGCTTGGCAAGCATCACCGCTCCTCCTTCCCTCCAAAGCACGTTCGTGGCTCTACCCGTCCGTTTGATCTTATCCACTCCGATATTTGGGGTCCTTCTCCTACTCTTAACATCGGTCGGGGTAGTTCATATTTGTCACGTTCATTGATGATTTCTCTCGCTGTACGTGGGTGTATCTATTAAAAGATCGCTCCGAATTATTCTCTGTATGGATGTCCTTCTATCTCATGATCAAAACTCAGTTTGGTGTTTCTATCAAAGTTTTTCGATCTGATAATGCCCGAGAATATACCAGTCATGACTTTTCTACCTTCTGCATGCAAAATGGGATTATTCATCAAACTACTTGTGTCTATACTTCACAACAAAATGGTGTGGCCGAACGCAAAAACGTCACCTCCTCGATGTCGCTCGCACCTTGATGACCCAGATGCATGTTCCTCGCTCCTATTGGGCTATGCTGTTCTCCTTGCCTGCTACCTTATCAATCGCATTCTCCACGGTTCTCCACGGCAAAACCCTGTTCTCCATTCTGTATCCGGACAAGGACCTGTTTCCTCTCCCTCTCCAAATCTTTGTATGCACTGCCTTTGTGCATATCCTTTTCTGCCACCCGTGATAAGCTCTCTCCTCGCTCCACCAATGTGTCTTTCTGGGTACTCCACCACTCAGAAAGGCTATTGTTGCTTTGATCCCGTCCTTCGTAAGCAGTTCGTCTCTGCTGACTTCACCTTCTTCGAGAATACCTCCTACTTCTCGGATGACTCCTCTCCTCTTCTCCCCGCTTCTGATTCTCCTGTCGTTCCCTTCGTTCCCTCGCCTCCTACTACATCTCCACCCCTACACCGTCTTCATCCCCTCCTCTCCCTCCACCTCTCTCTCTCCCTTCACCACCCTCTCCCTCTCTCCGCTGCCGTCGCTCTCTACTCCCGGGCCAGCTTTCTCTACCACGGATGCTCCGGATGCCGCGGGCCGGCTGACCTGGATCTTCCTATAGCTCTTCGCAAAAGGGGTGCGGACGTGTACCCTACACCCCCTTGCTGTTGTTGTTTCCTATGATCGTCTTACCCCTTCTCGCAGGGCATTTGCACTGGCTATCTCTGCCACTGCCACACCCCTCTCCTACCAGGAGGCCCTTGCTATTCCTCATTGGAGATGGCCATGGATGAGGAAATGGCGACCCTCACTGAGGCGGGGTACCTGGACTCTGTTCCTCCCTTCGGCACTGATGTTGTTGGGTGTCGCTGGGTCTTTGGGTCAAATTTGGCCCCGACGGCACGTGGATCGTTATAAGGCTCGCCTTGTTGCTAAGGGTTTCACTCAGACCTATGGGGTTGATTACTTTGACACCTTCTCCCCGTGGCTCGTCTCAGCACTATCCTGGTCTTCTCTCTGTGGCGGTCAATCGGGATTTTTGGCTCGATTCAATAATCCACCTTTATGGTGATAATTGCCTAAGGCTGTTATTCATGGTGATTACCGATGCTGTTATACATGTCCAGGCACACCATGTGTATGTTCCGCTCAGGGAGACTCTATTCCTGGCTCCGATAGAGGCAATTTATCCTCTCTTTTAAGCTTCACACCATCTTGTTTTCCACAACCTCACTCATCGCCTCTCTTGGCGAGCCCTTTTCTCTGCTTATCCCTATCTCTGCTGGTATCCTCACACCTCTTTTCAGATTCATATCCGGCTAGTACGTCGACGCGACATTCGTCGTAACACTCACTCATGATCCAGAAGGGTAGCCCATGCTAACTCGACACTCTTCGCAAACATCTCTCAGCCCAGACATCTATTATCCATAGTACTTCCCTCTGGGGATCGAAATCCTGACTCGGAAGCCCGACTCACTTCTCCTCTCTCAGCCTAAGTACCCTTGATCTCTTTAAAAGAGGCAGGTTGACTGGACAAACCTGCAAACCTGCCTCATATCCACTTCTCAAACCTAGAGGACAAACCAGACGAGATGATTCGACCCCTCTTTCAGATAGTTCTCGGTACAGCGGGCTGTTGGTAAGCTCATATATCTCACAGTGACCAGGCCCGACATTTCCTATGTGGTGGGCAAGTGAGTCAGCACTCCCCGCAGGATGGCCCCTATAGCCAACCGCCTTGCGGATCTGATGTAGTAGATGTCAAAGCAGCGCCTGGGAACGGATTACTTTTTCAGAAGAATTGTCATCTGAGGATTGAAGTCTACTACTCGATGCAAAATATGCTGATATGACAAGGAGGATCGCAAGTCAACCTCAGGTTTTTGCACCTTTGTTTGAGGAATCTGGTGAGCTGGAAGAGCAAGAAGCAGTCTGTTGTCTCCATGTCCAGTCAGCAAGGCTCATCTCTCCAGATCTTCTTATACGTTATGACGACCCGACCACTTGGCATGTCTTAATCTATGGCTTAGGAGCTAGCTCTCATTCAGCATAAACTTACATACCATATCCCCTACCTATAATCCATAACAATAGACAGCCATACATACATATACATCTCCAAAATCTGGTTTTCCATGAAAGAACAAAGCACATTGAGGTCGACTGTATTTCATCGCGAGAGATCTTAAAGGAACAAATTTGCACTCCCTTTGTTACTTCTGATAAAGAGCTGCTGACATCTTCACCAAGCCAGTTTCCGCCGTTTTCCATGTTTGCGACAAGCTGGGCATGATCGATATATATGCTCCAGCTTGAGGGGGAGTTGAAGTTGGACCGACCGGGCGGTCTGGCGGTCTGTCCGGGGCGGAAGCCGCGCGGTCCTGGCGTTTTGTCTCAGCCGGTTGTGAGACCGGGCGGTCTAACGGTCTTCCCTGGCGATCTCTCTTCTTCTCGTGGGTAGCCGTGCGGTAGCCCTTCTGCTAACCGGCGGCTTGTTGCGGTTTATTTGTTATAGTCCGCTTAGTCCTGTAAATTTTAGTCTCACATCTCTTATTTGTATTCTCTCATCTCTCCTCCATTCTATATAAGCAGGAGCAGCCATACCTTTGTAATAGATATCTTTTTTGGATAATAAAGTTTCAATTACAAAACTCTATCCGTTTGTTACTGCATGTTCGCTACTTTTAACATTGATGATGTGGAAAACCTGCAATCGGGGTAAAAAAACCACGCCACTGATTCAGTGCCGGCCTAAATTCCACTATCACAGAGTTTGTTACCGAGTTTTTAAGAGAAGAGCAACGGCGACAGGGCGCGCCTCGTTACACTTAATGAGATGGGGGACAATAGACGTCGAGCACTGCTCATAGCCGTTCTGTTCTCGAGGCCCTCCACTGATCGCTTCTTGTGGGAGTGGGCGTTGCTTTCGTCTTCTGAGTTGTCTTGATGTGATGGCGAGGATGGCTCTGAGCGTCCTGTCCTTGTCTTAGTTTTTCTCCGCTCTCGTCTTGTCTTTGCGATCTTGACGGTGCCTTGCGGGATAAAAATGATGATCCCTCCCTTGGGCCAAAAGAGACCCCGCACGCCAAAATTGGCGGCTCGACGACAACGGTGTGTGCGGCGGCCACCACCCCCGTGCTCGGCGAGCGGCCGGGAGTCCGCCCCCGACAAGTCCACCCGGATCTGGGAGGCCTTGGCTGCCCATCGCGGGGGCAGGCTGGAGCGTGGTCGTTCGGGGTCCGGCGGCCTCGGCGGGCCCTTGTGGGGGTCGGCCATGGCGAGGCCTCCCGAGGACGAGCGACCTTGGCCGGCCCTTGCGGGGGCCGGCCGCGGCGAGGCCGCCCAAATACCGGCGCCTTGGCTCTACCCTTGTGAGGGCTGTCTGCGGCCCCTGGACAACCCTTGTGGGGGCCGACCACAGCATGCCTCCCGGATCTGGGCACCCCCGGCCAGCCCTGGCCGCGCGGGAGGCAGCCCGGGGTCGGTCGGCCGCGGTGAGGCTGCCTGGGAGCGAGCGGCCTTGGCCAGCCCTAGCAGGGGTTGGCGAGCCCTTGCGGGAGTTGGTCGTGCCAAGGGCCGTCGGGCTTGGCCGACGCTGTTTGGCCCTTGCGGGGGCAGGCTGCGGCGAGGCCTCCTGGGGTCGGGCGACCTCGACCGGCCCTCGTGTGTCGGCCGCGGCGAGGCCGCTCGGGAATGGGCGCTCGAGGAGAGGGCGCGGGCGGTGGCGTCGTCGGTCGGTGTCAGCTGCACTACGTCCGGGATTCGACGCGTGGTGGTTACCGCAGGGATCGGGTGCGTGGATCGTACGTGTGGTGGTTATGTGTGTAAACCTCCCATGATGCTAGTGGGGGAGAGGGCAAACCGGCTAAGTACATCCCGGTTTCTTATAAATGATGGGGCTAACCCCATCATTCCCCCCCCCCAAAGGAGTCGGAGTTGGGAGTCGTAGCGAGCGAAGTCCGGGCTTTTAACTTTGTGCAGATTTGGATCACGATGGCGGGGCTATGGTCCATTGGAAGTCCGCCACTTTGTGCAAGCTGGAGATTGATGCCTGCCATTTTCAATTGCGACATTAAAAGGGGAATGAGAGTAAGCTTACATTGCAATCTTGCCGCAGCGTTGACGTCAATGAATTATGTGTGCTGCCCGAGTCGATGAGGATGTTGATGGGTTTCCCGTGACATGAGGCGATCACGCGCATGGTGTGGAAGTTGGTGAGGCCGGTCAATGCGTGAAAGAGACTGGGGATTTGTCTCGATAGGGTCAGCCGCGTCCTCGAAGAAGGCCGCCTCATTGTCTCCGCCAACTTCCTCCAGATCTTCTCCGTCCGCAACTGCGCCGTCATCCTCCTCCTGAACTAGCTCCAACGTATATGATTGTCGCTTATCTGTGCAGCGATGGCCCGGGGAAAGTTTGCTATCACATCAAAAATAAAGACCTTACTTTGTTTATCTCCATCTCCTTAGGTGTGAGACGATGATGACTGCGCGCGCAAGCTGCGGTGACGGAGTGCTCACGAGGTTAGTGCTTGGGGACTGGCCGCCGGATGGCCATTTGAGCGCGGAGGGGGCTTTTCGCGACCAAGTCCTCCCAAACCACCGCCGGACCCCCGCCGACTGACGACCTCCAGCTGCTGTTCTTGGAGTCGTGTTAGAGAGAACACATCCCGCAGGATTTGGTTGGAACATCCAAAACGCAAACTCTATTTCATCCTTGAGCTAGTGAGACAAAAACTGATGGCGTATTCCTCGGAGATGTTGACACGGTGGAGCAAGATATCAAACTCATCCAAATAGGATTGCACCGAGTCCTTTTGGCGCGGTTTCTTCAAATCGCTCATCGGATCATCGAATAACAACATGCTGAACCGTTGTGTGATGGCTTGACAATATTCCTCCAATGTGGTACTTGCTGCGTAATTCTAGCCTCATGTATGTTGGTGCCAATACAGCGCCTTCCCTTCCATATGAACCGAAGCCACCCGCACCTTCTGATCCTCCGGCGTGCCGTCGACGTCAAAAATTGCTCACACCGGTAAATCCAGTCCATCACGCCTCTCCCATGAAGGGGGAAAGTCCAGCGCGAAAACGGACGAAAATATGATTCGTATGCTGGTGTCCGCCTACCGCATCTGAAGCCGAGCCGGAGATGTTGGCCTCCGCGCGCCGCCCCACCGTGTTCTCGAAAAACTGGCGAAGTTGGTCGGTTAACCCTTGAATGGACTGCGCCATCTCCCCTTGTTGCCGCGCCATGGACTCCTGCGTTTGCTTGACCGCTTCCAACGCGTTCACCAGGTCCTTCGATGGAGGATTCCGAGGAGGCCAGTGACTGGCTCTGATACAGTGATGCGGTCGTTCCTGAAGGGTAGGGAAATAGCAGCCAAAACACAAGGGAGCATGGCTCTTCTCACAAAAAAACACAGTACCACAGCTTAAACAAGGTAAAGCAGAGATACAGATCACCTAAGAGCAAGCTCTGAACAGTGAATAGGACTGGTAGAGACAGGGCAGCAGCCGGAACTCTCCCTCAAGCACACAAGCAGAAAATAGCATACGCAGAAACCTACCACTTAGCTATTTATATCACATAACCAAGGGATTACATTCTAACACACTTAATAATATGTTGAGATTATATTAGCCAGCAGGACACGTGTGTGTGGGACCGCATGTTTGGGCTTTCCCCATCGCGTTCCAGGTCTGGGTGTTGACCCCGGTGGGCCCCCTTGTGTGGTGGAATATCCCCGCGGTCCTGTGGTTGGGGTTAGTCCCACATCGCCTGCAGCGGGCGATCCTTTGTGTTCATGTAACCCCCGTCCCCCCTTACCATCACCCGGGGTTTTGGAAGATGTGTGGTGACGGGTGGTTTCAAACATGGTATCAGAGGGAGGTTGTCCTGCTGCGGGGGTTGTGTTGAGATTATATTTGCCAGCAGGACACGTGTGTGTGGGACCGTATGTTTGGGCTTTCCCCATCGCGTTCCAGGTCTGGGTGTGACCCCGGTGGCCCCCTTGTGTGGCGGAATATCCCCGCGGTCCTGTGGTTGGGGTTAGTCCCACATCGCCTGCAGCGGGCGATCCTTTGTGTTCATGTACCCCCGTCCCCCTTACCATCACCTCGGGGTTTGGGAAGATGTTGTGGTGACGGGTGGTTTCAACATGGTATCAGAGGGAGTTGTCCTGCTGCGGGGGGTGTTGAGATTATATTTGCCAGCAGGACACGTGTGTGTGGGACCGTATGTTTTGGGCTTTCCCCATCGCGTTCCAGGTCTGGGTGTTGACCCCGGTGGGCCCCCTTGTGTGGCGGAATATCCCCGCGGTCCTGTGGTTGGGGTTAGTCCCACATCGCCTGCAGCGGGCGATCCTTTGTGTTCATGTACCCCCGTCCCCCCTTACCATCACCTCGGGGTTTTGGGAAGTGTGTGGTGACGGGTGGTTTCAACATAATAAAACATACTTAACAGACTGATACAATCAACACTACTAAACCGGACCCGGTCCACCCAGCACGCATAGGGAACTGCAGGATGCCGCGTACGAGAGAAGGCCGCTCGGAATCCACCGAGGGAAGACCAGCGGGTTGCTCTAGGCAACTTCTGATCCCTCAAACCTGTCACACACACAAGTATATATAGGGGGAGAGGAAAAATAAGACTAAGGAACCCTGATCGTATACCGTTACCGTCGTGTTTACACGACGATACCCATGCGTTTACACGACGATACCCCACGTTTAAACGACGATACCCCCCATGTTTACACGACGATATCGACGTGTAGGTGGCTGTCTGCCGGGTGTGGCTATGTTGACTCCAAATTGCTCTATATCGCTGTGATGTGCCGGCTGACGGAGGATGTTTATTAAAGACACAATTTTAGCCATCTGATTGTTTGGAGCTTGATCCAAGGGCTAAGATATCCTCGCCATTTGCCCTAAATAGATCTCAACCTATTCCTGAGATTCTGAAAGGGGGGAAGTTTTGAGCCGTTAAAGAGAGAAGAACAAAAGTGCTCTCGGTTCAGAAGAAGACTGTTCTGTCATTACTGTGGCCAGAGAAGTTCTTAGAAGGAAGAACAGAAGTTTCTCAGCTCACTGATCTTCGTCTTGGCTGCAAGATTTTTGCTCTATCTTGTCTCTGTTTATCATTGGTGCTTGTGGAGATTTTTGAGTTTCTCTTGTTCCTTCTTGAAGAGAAGTACTTTTTTGTGGGATTTAAGAGATGATCAATCTGTGAATTCAAGGGAGATCTGGGTTGGGCAAACCTATAATACTTGTAATCCTTATTATTGACAGTGAATTGTTCTGTGTGCCCCGCCCCATGATTTTTCTCTCATTGATTTAGAGAGGGTTTTCAATGTAAAATCGTGTTCTCTGATTGATGTGTTTTTGTTGTCTTTGCTCGTTTTATCATCTTGTGATCCAGATCGTGCAAGCGCAGTGAAATATTCTTGTTTCCCATCAAAACAAAATCTGAACTTTAAATCATAAAATAGGGAGGTGGCTGCTCCAAACGGAGCTTTTTGGGGCGTTTCTCAAGGCGGGCGGGTGGAAACGGAGCAAAACGCCGCGGAGGTCATTTGTTTACCCTTCTTCCGGCGGCATTTGCCCAAAACGGAGTTGCGAAACGCCCAAACAAATAGAGCCAAAATTTGGATAAAAGTAGTGTTGATGTCAATAACTTATCATATAATATTCTTATTTGGAAAATATTCACAAGTCCAAGCTGACTTATGTATTCAAAAAAGTAAGAAAAAAAACGGCTGCTATAATAATCATATATCATATAAAGTAATAATAACTAATATTTAATAACTATATATATATAATATAAATAAGAACTAATATATAATAAATATATATAAATATAACTATAATAATATATATTATAAATTATTTCTATGAGTAACTCTGGCATTCATTGCACTGTTGCAGGTAGTCGTGTTCAAAAAGTCTGACCGAGTCGGGCCGCTCGGGCCTGAGCTTTTTGCCAACGGGCTCGGCCAGAGCACAGTTTCAGTTGGGCCGGGCTCGGGCTTCCTCTCAAAGAGGGGGCCCGATAAGGCCCTTCAGGCCGGCCTATGCTTGGCCGGCCTGAATTCCAATAGCGGGATTTTAATCCCGCCTAGTTAGGCGGGATTAAAATCCCGCCTAATCTTAGGCGGGATATTAATCCTGCCTAATCATAGGCGAGATTTCTCCCTTAGCCTGGTGTCGGGCCCAGGCTAGGCCGGTGCCCAAGCTTTGCCCGGCACGGCCCGGGCGGGGCAACCAGCTAATATGGGGCCCCCGCACGGCCCCCAAACCCGGTCTTGGGCCGGGCTTTTTCCGGGCCGGGCCTAGTCGGGCTTTTTCCGGGCCGGGCCGGGCTCTTGTGCACAACTAGTTGCAAGTAGGAGATGTGCAATAACATCACTCATTGGTGTTTGTTTCTCAAGACTCACTGTGGGGGGGGGGGGGGGGGGGAGAAGAAAAAGAGGGGAGGGGGAGGAAAGGGGGGAGAGGGAAAAAGAGAGAAGAGAGAGGGAGAGAAAAGGAGTGTGAGGAAAACCCTAGGGCGCCTCGGTCAGGTGGAAGACAGAAGGAGAGTGTGATTATTTAAGAGTGGTTGATATTTCTCAGTAAAAATAAACTAATTCCTTATAAATCCATAGATATCAACGCAACATTCTTATCGATTGCAATTAGAAACACAAGGGTCTAGTGGTGACGGGCACTGGTTGAAAATTGGGGCAAGAAACCAATTATGTTATTTGGTGAAATTATATTTTTGGTGTTGTCACAAATATAAACTGTATTTTGGTGTTGTCACTCGACGCCTGAGGTTTGGTGTTGAGTGGCGTCGAGATCTAATTAGAGTAAATTAATTCTGGATTGTTTGGTTTTACAATATCAATTTCCAAGCATTTTCCTCTTTGTCTACTCTATATTATCTTAAGTTTCAGTTAGCAATTTTCATAATTATTAATGAACTGGAGCTGATTTTGAATTTCCATAATTGAATAGTTTTGGGTATGTTGATATCTTAAGCGTATACATGTCTGTAAGAAAATCTATTATTACCCTCGTCAAAATTATATTTGTGTCCTTGGATGTAGTTTTCACATGACATTGTTCGTCAAATTGAAATTTTATTGCATTTCATTGACGTCATACTCTGATATCCTTTTCTGCATTGACATTGATATTTAGAGTAATATTTGAATTGTAATTAATCATATTGGTGCAAAATACTTTATAGAGGTTGAAATTACCTTTTTTTTCTTAATATTTTTTTCTGCATGTAATGAACTTGTTGTCTGAAATATATTCTCAACCAAAAATTGTTCTGAGGAATGCTTGACGCTTGGACACAAGAAGAGGGAAAGGAAGAAGCCCTAGCATTGAAAAACTTCAAACCTTAATCACTGCAAATCATTTGAAAATGAAGATTCAAGGTAGAAGAACTCAGAAATTATAAGAAATAGAGAACTTAGAAATCAAAACCTGTTATGGCCAGGTAGCGCATTTGAGCCCTAGGTAGACCGGTGAAAATTAATTATGAATACATAAAATAATTTTATCCCAAATGAAATCTATGATGCAAATGAATTATGGTGGTTAATATATGGTAGAAACGTATGAATCAAAAAGAAGGAAACAAAAACTTAAGCAAGGGCAGAAAAAATTGCCAGATACTAATAAAAAGTTCATTTTTTAAATAAATTGCCCCTTATAATGAGGTAAACAGTTTTCCTGGTAATCAACTCATGGAGATGTAAATCACACAAGCACTAGAAAATTTCATTAGCAGATCTTTCATAACAATTTCATTTTGTTATCACAGAATGAGAAAATAAAACATTGAGCAAAATCAGCCATGTTGTGGTAAATATGACATTTGTAAACGACATGTGATCACATTTTCGTAAATCAGGCATGTGTGTTGGCGCGTGTGTGGAGCCGCTCCCACGGCCATAACGTTTGCAGGCGATGCATGGTTGTGGCCCGTTGGCGCTCCCGCATGTTGGTCCATCACCCTCCTAAAACTTTAACCAATGGTGCTGAAGGAATGAACTCAAGCTTAGTCAAGCTTCAAAAAAAAAATCATATTTCATATTGTTTCGCTATTATTATGTTAGCTCTGCCGTAAATCTTCTATCTCTAATTGGCATGAACTTTCACAGAATTATCATCATGATCGCATAAATATCAACACGTCATAAATATCATCATGATCACAAACAACACTACATTTCTCTCCTCTTCAGTTCCTTCATTACTCTCCACTTCTTTATCAAAAGTAACCGAAGGGGGCTCGAACTTGCTGAAAACCCTGAAAGCAGAGGCAAGAGAGAAACAAATGAAGTAAAGAAGAGCCAAGAAATGGAGAATCAGTGAGATTTTTGCTCTGGTGCAGAACAGAACTCCCAAAATTGCTACAAACCCACTCCATGGGACCTCTTTGTCTCCCTCATGGGCCAATACAGAAGCTCTGTTGTTTGCCGAACTGAGTCACCATTAGATAAACTACAAGCTGTCAACATATAATTACCTTAGCAGGCATGACAAAACATCATCAAAAAATATCACATTTTTCATTTTATTATAGCATTTCGGGGTCCCTTATGGACTAATTTGTAGTTATTAAATATATTTTTAATAAGCAGTGATGTTTAGTTTTATAACGCATATCGTCTCACCATGATTTAGCTGCTAATTTTGTTTTATAGTCTAAATCAGTTTGTAATGATCCCAAGCTTCCATGAACACGGCGCATCATATTTGGCCCTGCCAAATGAAAAAATTCATTCTTTGGTATAAAAATTCAAAATTCTCTCTAACATTTGAGCAGATTTTAGCACTGCAATATGTTGCACAACATTTCCTAAGTTGATTTGAGCTAATCAATACATTTTCGCTGAAGTGCGGATTGCAAACATAGTAAGAACATCTTTTGCAAACAAGAATCAACAAAGCATAACCAATAAACTGTAAGGAATTCTTATAGAGATATAGATATATGAATTATTCAGATTATTAGCAAATACTAATGAATTTCATGGAGATTTGTCATGAGTTTCCTGGTCATTCCATACTGCAATTGTTCAAACAGGGAAAAAGTGCTGCTCTGGAGCAGTGAGTGATTAGGTCATTCCCATTGTGACTAAAAGACAAATCGAGAAAACAAATGAAACTCATATAATCCAATTGACTTTCAAAAATCCTTACCCAAATGATGAAGATATAGTTTCATGGCAAGGTATTTAGACTAAAAAAGTGCTACTCTGCCGCAACAATAGGTACAAGCTAGGTTTGATTTAATGCATGTGTGCATCCATTAAAAAAAAGCTGTTCCAATATTAGATCAAGAATATTAAATCAAAGAGCTCAAATTTATTTGATAACACGAGAAAGATAAACATTTGAACTGGCCGCAGTTCCCCGGGTTTGAAGAGCAAAAGCTTCATGTGTCATTGCTCCATGTTCCTCTCCATGCAAACAACGAATATTACATCTTGAACCGAACCCATCAGGCACACATGAGTTGTGTGCTTGAGTAATGACATGGATATATCTTGCACATTTTAGAACGATAAAAATAAAAAAAAAAAACCAAGTACATACATACATATGAGAACATCATAGCTAGCCATCGTGACAAAGAAAGCACTACTAAATAAGATCCACACCTGAATTATCAACTAGATTGAAGGAGAGAAACAACTGGCTACAGCCAGAATTGAGCCCATGATGCGATCACCAGAATCATGGTGCAATGTTGTTTGATCATGCCCACCATTACTGTGCGGTTTGAGAAGGTTGGCACCTGTTGAGAAGTTAAGCTCCATACCTTTGAGGAAAGTGAGGATCATTGCTCCAGCAACTCTCACAAGAGTTCCTACTATCTTTTCTTTCCTGGATAAAGTTTTGATTCCTAATTCTCTAATCTTGAACATAGACCCATCAAAAAAGAGAGATTCTGATTAATTATTCTAACATTTTTGACATGTTGGTTTGTGGAAAAACGTTTATATAATATAAACCTGAATATGACAACCATGATGAAAGTTCCCATGGGAATCTCCTGCCAGCGATCTTCAAGGTTCTGGACTATACCCTCACATTTGACCCAGAACTCGTCTGCCGACATCTCCGCCCATTTCTGGGAGATAACGAGGAGATCCTCCCAGGGCTCCTTCCACTCTGGACGCTCAACTGAGGCTTCCACCCAAAGCGCCTGGAAAAACACCCAACTCTGCGTCCACCTCCTTCTTGAGAAGTTTAAACTTCGACTTGATGACCGTCATTGTATCCTGCCGTGAAGAAGAAGAGGAAGGATTAAGCAAAGAATGTTTACCAATTTGGAAAAAAATTGAGGGGCTCCATCACCTGCATTATACTTCGGGGCTTGTAAGACCATGGAGCTTGTGAATCGGAAGAGGTCTGGTGCCCTTAAAATCCAGTTCGTGGGACGAGCTTTTGACGTCGGTGGTAGATTGCTTTCGACGACCACTAGTCGCGCGGATAATGGCGCGGAATCACAGGGATTGTATCTCCTTCGCTGCATCAAAGCAAGCAGAAGCGAGAGGTCGGCTGGCGAGGAGAAGATGTAGCACACCTGGAGCGGATGTGAGGAGGTGATATGCGGGGAGGAGAAGATGTTGCATACCTGGAGCTTGTTTGGAAGTATGATTCTCAAATGTAACACGTGAGCAGCTCCCAATAATTAAGGCTTTATAGGTAACTGTATTCCCTCCATCTCACATGGATTCTTATTTATTAGAAATAAAACCCCTCCTCTAATCTCATTGACATCTTCTTTGCATCGTAGATATAATATAGGAAATAAGAGAGAGCAAAATAAGCACAAACTACTAGAGTTCAAATTATGTAGTTAAAATGAGGAGAAATCATTAGATACTTGTATTAGTGAATATTTATGAGTTGAGTAAAAAAAGGTTTATAAACAATAAAGATACCACTTGTACTGTAAGGATCCAAAAACAAACTCCAAACAAATTGCCGAAAAATATCAAGTTGAAAGTGGAACAAACTAGAGTACATAGATGGATGTGCAGTAAAAATATGGTGAATGAAATGTCTACTTTAAAATCTAGGACTAGCATAAGTTTGTGATAAATTTACTTTAATTTATGCATGTACAGAAACAAATAGATAGTGTAACAAAAATTACGCTTAAAGCTTTAACACGTAACAATTCTAAGACTCCATTTGGGAAAGTGGTGTTGTGGCTCCTGTGGAAAATGAAGCTTCTATGAGAAATGAAGCTCCCATTCTTCGACGGAAAATAGAGTTCAAAATGAAGTTTTTTACATTTCCCACTGCACTACAGCTCCGAAATCGGAGCTTTACAAAGCACACCAATTTCTTCAGTGAGATTTTTATAAAGCATAAACAAACATGACCAAAATCATTAATAAGTGTAATGTCAGTGACTTCATTAGGAATTTCACTTTCTAAAGTAGAAAGTCTCTTTGTATTCTATAATTTAAAACACCATTCATTAATCTGAATGTAGGTTTTATCAATTCCCATTCAAATTACTAGCTCTGAACCTCATTCATACCAAATTGAACGAAACAGTATAACTGATTTATAAATCATGGGGCCGGGAAATCAGAGTCACAACAGTAGTAAAGAAAGAGAAACAAAATTCAGATCAGTGAAATGAACAGCAATTGAAAACTGCTAAGCGAAAAACCAGAGCCATCATTAGGAGCATACCTCTACGAAGCTACAGAGTGGAGCTGTCTCCTGCCCCGACCTTTCTCTGACGATGTCTACATCGGCGGGGATGCCGAGAATGACATCACCAACCTCAGAGATGAACTAATAATTATATTAACAAAAAGGTCAATAAATATACATTATTCTTCACATATGAAATGTTGTGACAATCACAAGCCATTAAAGATTAATTATTCAAAACAGAACATAGAGTTGATTTGCCCAAGCATTCATACATATACATCACCTGTTCTACTAATCTCTAGTCCACTCCCACATAAAAGTGAAGTTACCTGCAAGGGATTGTATTGATGAAAGTGGAGTTCCTGCTGGCTTTCAAAAGTTGAAATAGGTCGAGGAAAATGAAGAGGAAGACCAGTTGGATCTAGCGAGAGTAAGAGGCAAGACGTAGATCAATGCTAGTGAGGTGGAGTTCGGCTTTTGCGAGCCGTGAAGGAGATGACCTAGCAGAGACATTAATTAAGAAATAGAGGTGGATATTGAGAGTAGATGGTCAGGGAGGTTACCAATTGGAGATCACCGATGGAGTTCCTGCTGGCTTTGGAGAGAGCCTGTCGATCCTTGCGAGCTGACATAGAGTCGAAAGAGGTAGAGGAAAAAGAAGAGGAGGACCTGTTGGGCTGAGTCAGGAGATCAGAGATGTTGGTGGCGGGTGGAATGGCAGAGAAAATGCGGCGGCTGGAATGGCAGGGAAGATGCGCAGAGAAGACCGTGGATTAAATCTATAGCAACCCTAGGTGGCGAGCATAGGAGGGAATGCCGAAACCTCCTGACGACGCGGAAACCTCCTCAACGATGACCGCATCGGGCCGTGAACGGCGGTCAAATGGCAGGGATGATTTCACCCCGCTTATTGAGATCCATACGCAATGCTGGAGATGAATGGGAGGGAAGAAACGAAACTCGAGCGGGGAAGCTTGGGTTCCGGCAGATCGCAAGAAAGAACAGCTGCAATTTTTTTTGTTGCGATGAGGCGGGAGGGTATTTCCGGAATAGCGAATCTTCAGTCCGATTCAGTCGGACTAAAGTGAGGCCCGACCGGGGAGGGGGGTCTTACACGTGAGCATCAAAGAACAGTTGGAACTTGCATCAACAATAATCGTAGAATATATTTTTCTAGCAGCTTATACTGGACGGTTCCAAGACAAACCGATAGGACAGTGTAAGAACAAAGATCAAAAAATGATGATCACAACTTAAAAAAAAATCCAATAAAATTTTACATTGTCATAACTAAAAAAACAACAAAATTTTTGAATATTAAAAATAAAAACAACATACATGGCTAACACTCAAACTACAAGTGGACACGACTCGAACAAAGATCTCGCACAAATGTAAAAGTCAAACAAGGAGAAAAAATCAATAATACAAAAAACTACCATACAGAGTTTTTATAACTCTGTTGATGAACATGAAGGCCAACCATCTACTACCAATGTGCTGCTTCATGACCTCAAAGTGTAGCTAATCTTTATATAGCCAAGCTGCTTTAATAACAGGAACATTGGGGATGGTTTGGATAGCCAGCGCCAAATACTTTCTTGTTGTCTTCAATTCCCTTGCATTCATTAAAAAAGGCAAAAGGAGAATGTAAATTCCTTGCCAAATTTGCATATCCAATCATCCGAATGTACTTGCTTCAACTTAGAGAACCAGTTAGTAATCTTCAAGTGTTCATCAACTCTCTCCTTTAAATTTGGATGGTGAAACAAACTTGAAATTTCACACCGCTCCCCCCAAAAGTTAAAGGTCAAGAAATGATAGTCGTAGCAAATAAAGATTTTTTTGGGGCGGATGTTGTTGGAGCGGTTGGAAGGTCGGGAAACATTATTAACTGCGAAAAAATAGACACATTTTGGACTCGGTAGAAGCTCAGAGACGCATGGCACACTATGATGGCCAAACTTAAATGTATTCACCACCCACTTGTTAGCAGTTGTTAAACGACATGAAGCAATCTTGATGGCTGTACAATTCCAACAATCCCTCGAACTCAATACAATTGCAATGCACTCGTTGGAGGAGGGGCTTCCTGAGAAAGTTCCCACTTGGCAAGCAAAGGATCCAAGTGAGGCCGGATATTTTGGGAGAAATTTTTCTTGAAGGGTCAAAGGATTGAAGAATAGATAATCATTACTTCGATGTATGAAAAGCCAACCATGCTTGGACACGAAACATTTCGCTCCGCGTAAACCAGGAACTTTGAACGCAGCAGCTTCTCCGATCATTGCACTGATAGAAGAGGCACATATCCTTGTCCCGAGCATCAAAGTCGTAAAAAATGCACCATGGATCCTTCTTAGATAGTTCAGTGATGTTGGAGCGGCAGGACGGGGCACTTCTCCAGTGGCGACAAACACCGCGAAAGTTTATGAAGTCTGATAATGGCAACAAATCAGAGATGATTGATAAGATATCATAAGGTACTGTAGTTTGCCACCTTTTATTCTCCTGGAAGACCACATTAAAAATAAAACTAGATAAATCTTACTGAATGAATTTTAATGGCTCAATAACATTTGGTGAGAATTGAATAAATTAACTAACAATAGTTATCTATGAAAGGGCATCACTAAAATAACTGCAACCTCGGAAATAATTCAAACACATAAACCTTGTCAATGACTGGAGACAATGCAACGAAGTTCTAGTATGTACCAGCAATAATCTATTAAATTATTAGACATTTTAACATCAATAATAGCATAAAATCAACAATAAGCCTTAAAATTGACTTGATAATTTGAAGAACACAAATAACAACTAAAATCTAAAAAAAAACAGTCTAAATCAAGAACATGCGTCATCACAATTGTGTCAAACCATATTTGATGGTCAAAGAAAGAAAGAATATGCATCAGCATAAACGATTTTATGATTTACATAATAACAATTGCAAAATAGAAGGTTGCAACAGTTGACATTGCATGTTATGTCCCAATTACAAAATGGGAAGACTACCGCAAAAAAAAACCTACCAAAAATCAAACTAATTTTTAAGACCCTTGTCGGAGGAAGATATTGAGCGGCGAAAGTGCCGTCGCAATGTCGTGGCTGGGGTACTATCACGAGTGGTCCCCCCCCCCCAACGTAACACAATCACGTCCATAATTTACATAATAGATTACTAGTGAGAATTAGTGATTGATATAATGTATGCTTCATGAACGTGATAAATGCAGTATTAGTGATGTGGATTGGAGACTTTACCATATATGGCGTGCCCGGATCGATGATCGAACTCCGCGGATGTGTTCGGATCTGCGTTCCGATGCTTTTTCATATATGGCTTTATATTTTTGGACATTATTTCATGTACTTTTGGCCCCGAGACCATCGTCAATCATAGTCGTGATTTCGGGTGCCCTGTTTTTCAGTTTCTCATAAATAAATGTTAGGGCTACCTACTCTTTCAAGGCATTGCTGAAGTTTGGAGAAGTTTTCTTCATTCCGGTGATCCTCTCCGCGGTGCCGACTACATGGAACCCCCTTGGTGACGACTCCTTAGGTAAGTGTGTCTTGTTTTGATTTTCCAACCTCCCTCCCCCAAGCTGCCATCCAGCCCACCCTCAAATAGCCGGCCTCCCTCCAAGATCCCTCAGCCGCCCTCCTTAAACAGCCGGCCTTCCATGACCACTAAATAACCTCTAAATAATTAATGAGTTAGTTGTGAGGAGTGATATCTGAGAGGAGTCATCCATGACCACTTCCCGCTTTCGGTCTAGACTTCAAATGACATATGTACTGAGTTGGCTTATCACAGCTCGAAGTCCCTTGAGCAAACAGACATACGTACTGAGTTGGCTTATCACAGCTCGAAGTCCCTTGAGCAAACATATCAACTCGCCCTTCATCACGAACAGTCCCAGAAATCCGTAAGAGCTGGTCGATTAGATTCATACCTTAACCTCCGCAGTACGAGTCCCTCACATACCAAGGTCACCACGATACCTATTATTGTCCTGTCAGACATGAAAGAAATGACACCTGAGACGGATTTCTCTCACCCCAGTGAAGTGCTTAGTTCGGGGAGTGATCTATCTTTTGTTTCTGACTCTTCCCTGTTGATCCCGACTGAGAGTGAGCCGAAGCGACTCATTGATTCTATAGTGTTGTGTCCCTCACCTATACCACTTCTGCTGTCATGCACTGAGTTAGACAGCATCCCTACCATAGACTCATTTTTTGACATCGGCTGACATCCAATTCTTGAGGGTAGGTCTCTGTCGCTCTCCCCTTATAATTGCTCTGAGTGACATCACGATCGAGATCCCAAAGCCTGGTGTTGATCTCGTAGTGGCTATTTCACCCATTCATGAGGACACTGCCCCTTACGATGGTACTCATCAGGAGATTCGTGGCCCTGGTGACGAGTTTTATGACGAACCCCCTGTTGAGCCTCTTGATGATCCGACATCTTCCTGGTGGGGAGAGATCTCAGGTGAGCCCCGCATGTGTAAGGTCGATTTATTGATGCCTCTTCCATCATCGTCCCTGGACTTACTCCAAAGGATGGATATTGTGTGCGCATCAAGTATTTAGGGAGCGCCTCGAGTAAACATGAGTATATCCCTGATATTTCGGAATCCTATCTGGTGAGACCAAAGTGTGGCCATTTAAAGGATTAATTAAGGCAAGAGTGAGCTGTGGGCAAGGAGGGACCAATTCTCACCCAAAAGGGTTGGGACTTTGGCTAGAGCCCCAAGATTAGTTAAAACACTCTCTCATGAAGTTTGAGATGGATTGGGTGGATTTGCCCTATGACCCTAGTTCAAACCCTAAGGTTGAATTTTGGGGGTTTGTGAATGACATGGAGTGATATGTCCTTGTATGGCCTTGGTGTTTAGTCCATGTGATCTTTAGGGTGGTGAAATGCCCGAGGAAGGAATTTAGTAGTATTTGGACACATGCATCCCACTTTAATCACTTGAAAATTATTTAGGTCTATACACCTTATGGAATAAATAAGGGATCATATGACTTCGGACATTCATGAGATTTTGGTAGGAGTAATTGTATTGTATTATTAACTTCTGAATTTAATATAGATGTTTAGAAAACAGTAGCTCATACTTGTATGTATAATCTTCATTGTTGAGATTATATTAGCCAGCATGACACGTGTGTGTGGGACCGCATGTTTGGGCTTTCCCCATCGCGTTCCAGGTCTGGGTGTTGACCCCGGTGGGCCCCCTGTGTGGCGGAATTCCCCGCGGTCATGTGGTTGGGGTTAATCCCACACCGCCTGCAGACTTCTCCCCTTTGTGTTCATGTACCCCCGCCACCCTTCATCTCAACACCTGGGTTTTGAGATGAACTAATGGGTTGGCGGGTTCTAACTTGGTATCAGAGGAGGTTGTCATGCTGCGGGGGTGTGTTGAGATTATATTAGCAGCATGACACGTGTGTGTGGGACTGCATGTTTGGGCTTTCCCCATCGCGTTCCAGGTCTGGGTGTTGACCCCGGTGGGGCCCCTTGTGTGGCGGAATATCCCCGCGGTCATGTGGTTGGGGTTAATCCCACACCGCCTGCAGACTTCTCCCCTTTGTGTTCATGTACCCCGCCACCCTTCATCTCAACACCTGGGTTTTGAGATGAACTAATGGGTTGGCGGGTTCTAACTTTCATCTTGCCCTTTTTGATGATATTGAAGTAACTATGGTTTAATGGTCTTAGAATGATATGAAACTCTGGCAAAGTTATTCAAATACCATTTGCATGCAGTGATAGATTAGTTGGAATAATTTGGTATCTCCTCTTACTACTTCATGTGTAAAGTAAACTAGTGCACCTTATTTTGATAAATAGATAATAAATATAATATCTTGCTGGAAAATTGTGTTACTTGGCCAGAGAATCATTTCGGGTATAATAAGCCTAGAAAATTATTACATGTAATTTGGATGAGTTTATAAGAATGTTGTTTTACATAGTGCACTTTAATGGATTTATTTGAAGTATTTTTCTATATAGCCTACTGACCTTGGAATTGCATGAAACTTAGTCAGTAAGGTTTATGATCATAATAAAGCTTTGGTAATTTTTATACAATTTTTGGACTAAGAAATGTGTTACTCTCTTCATTACCTCTAATTATTTGAATTAACTTGAATTAATTATTTAGAGGTTATTACATTTAAGAAAATCTGTGAAGATCGTTTTGATGAGTTAGTTGTGAGGAGTGATATCGAGAGGAGCCATCCATGACCACTTCCCGCTTTCGGTCTAGACTTCAAACTGACATACGTATTGAGTTGGCTTATCACAGCTCGAAGTCCCTTGAGCAAACATATCAACTCGCCCTTCATCACGAACAGTCCCAGAAATCCGTAAGAGCTGGTCGATTAGATTCATACCTTAACCTCCGCAGTACGAGTCCCTCACATACCAAGGTCACCACGATACCTATTATTGTCCTGTCAGACATGAAAGAAATGACACCTGAGACGGATTTCTCTCACCCCAGTGAAGTGCTTAGTTCGGGGGGGGGGGGGGGGGGGGGGGGGTGATCTATCTTTTTATTTCCGACTCTTCCCTGGTGATCCGACTGAGAGTGAGCCTGAAAGACTCATTGATTCTATAGTGTTGTGTCCCTCACCTATACCACTTCTGCTGTCATGCACTGAGTTAGACAGCATCCCTACCATAGACTCATTTTTTGACACCGGGCCGACATACTCATTCTTGAGAGTAGGTCTATGTCGCTCTCCCCTTATAATTGCTCTGAGTGACATCACGATCGAGATCTCAAAGCCTGGTGTTGATCTCATAGTGGCTATTTCACTCATTCATGAGGACACTATCCCTTACGATGGTACTCATCAGGAGAATCGTGGCCCTAGTGACGAGTTCTATGATGAACCCCCTGTTGAGCCTCCTGATGAACCGTCATCTTCCTGGTGGGGATGAGATTCAGGTGAGCCCCGCATGTATAAGTGTCGATTTATTGATGCCTCTTCCATCATCGTCCTTGGACTTACCCCAAAGGATGGATATTGTGTGCAGCATCAAGTATTTAGGGTTTTCCTCGAGTAAACATGAGTATATCCCTGATATTTCGGAATCCTAACTGGTGAGAAATCGCAGCACTCTCAATGAGTTTTGGGACGCACCACATGTTGACCTACCAAACGAGTACTTTCTTTTCAGGGACACTCACCACACTCTTGAGTCACATCATATCGTCGATGTCGCTGGTACCCATTCAGATGATCGTCACATCCGTGATAAATTTCTATATGTACCTCTGGCTAAGCCCCATGATGCATCACATTCTCTGAGAGACATTTGGCTCTTTACGAGCTCATATTTAAGTATTAATGTCTCACTCGGTCACCTGGGCACTCGCCGCACACTGGAAGAGTTTTTTTACAGCCCATCGAGAGAGCCTCCTAAAAGACCTCCTATTTGATAGATTTTCACGGCATTGTCAGACTGCCCCTTAGAGAGCATGTTGTGTCTGTCGTGTTTCATTTGTACCTTTGGCATGAGTCTACTGAGTCATTTCTTCATCCTTTGCATGTGTCTTTGAATTATTTTTTCATCATTTGCATGTCTGTTGAGTTGTTTGTCGATCGTTTGTATGTGTGGTATGAGTCGGTCCGACAGAGAATCCATAACGGTAATAAATCTTGTAAATCATATACTCTGTTCATTGGTAAGAGCAGGTATTTCATGAAGGCAAGCAGGTGATGGTGAGAATATGCGTTGTGAGGATCCGTAGGAGGCTTGCTAAAAGTTTGAGCGCTAGGCGGATCGGTCCCTACTCAGTCTTGAGACACATCAGGACAAATGCTTATGGGCAGGAGTCCCCGCGAGCATGGGTATTCATCCCGTGTTCAATGTCGAAGACCTGACGCCATACTTTACACTTCACGAGTACTCAGACCCACATCTCGGCGACCCTCTCGAACCATTACCACCGCTTTTACCACCCACCACACAGCCAACGCCCGAGCCTTTGCCACCACATGACCACATTCATTGCCCCGTGCTCTTCCCACTTCTGACCTCCACCTACCCGGGAGTCTATCTCCACTGGTTTCACCATTGGCACCTAAGATCCCACTGGATCCTTCTACTAGTGTGTGGAAAGATGAACTTATCACGAAGATCATTACGCATGAGTCTGCCCCCTCTACAGACGATCCTGTGTGGTGCTATCGGGTTCGCGGGCACAGACGACCCTTCGTCGACGATACCTGGATGCTACCAACAGAGCTTGATCGATTCGCCCAAGGACTTCGACTTCAGTACAACCTCTTCCATTCATCGAAGATGGAAGCTTTTCGGTCCGGAGGAATTGATTGGCGAGTATACTTTCCCAACGGCGACACTTGGCCAACCTCTGGTGGACCTCATCAAGTCTTACCTGACACGCATCGAGGGAATTTTGATCTCTATTCATATGAAGATGAATTCTAACAAATCGGGGAACGTGATGCGGATTGGAGACTTACCATATATGGCGTGCCCGGATCGATGATCCGACTCCGCGGATGTGTTCAGATCCGCGTTCCGATGTTTTTCATACATAGCTTTATATTTTCGGACATCATTTCATGTATTTTTGACCCCAAGATCATCAACCAATCATATTCGTTGATTCTGGGTGCCCTATTTTTTAGTTTCTTATAAATAGATGTTAGGGATGCTCTTTCAAGGCATTGCTGAAGTTTGGAGAAGTTTTCTTCATTCTGGTGATGACTCCTTGGGTAAGTGTGTCTTGTTTTGATTTTTCAACCTCTTCCCCTCCCCAGCCTACCGCCCCCCCCCCCCCTTCAAATAGAAGCCTCCCTCCAAGATCCCACCAGCCGCCCCTCCTTCAAACAACCGACCTTCCCCAATACTCCTCCAGCCGCCCCTCCTTCAAAATCTGTTTTTCCCTTGTTGTCTAGCCACCGGATCCCCTCCAAAAACAACCAGCCGCCCCACCTCAAGCTGCGCCCCCCCCCCTTCATGATGCCTTCCTCCCTACTGCCGCCACCCACCCAAACAGCCGGTCAGGCTGTTTTTTCCCCCAAAACCAGCCCAGTTCTGAACTTTCCAGCCAGATTCAGCCACCCCACCTTTTCCCTTTTTCTACCATCATCCGCCCACCACGTGGAGCCACCCCCAAACCGCCTACCACCCTTAGATCTGCCCAGATCTTGGAATTTCAGCGCAGATACAGTGCCCCCCCATCCCCGATCTAACCCTCCCAACCTCCAACCATCCTTCCCCTTACTTGATCCAGTCTCCCCATCATCAGAACCTTTATACGAGCCCTCCAACGTTCAGATCTATTTTATTTACAGCAGCCCTAATATTTGTGTTGTGTTTTTGTACTGGTTTCTTGGTTGTAAACATTGTTATGGTTTTGATATTATGTGCTTGCTTGAGATTATAGTTTATTATGATATTTGCTCCTTGAAAAATCTCTAATAGCAGGAAAGACTGATTCGTCGCACGCTCTTGCTTTCCCACTCCACATCGAGGAAAACCAAAGTTTGTTCGCTTGAATGAATTATTTTGTCTTGCTTTGAAATATTTGTGCGAGATAATTATTTATTATCTAATTTGGATTCACACAATCGGATTTGCATGACATGTAAGGTTAGGTCACCGTTTATCCGCCACCTATAGATTCGTCCTGCGTCAATTAGATTTCCTAAGACTACATGAACATGACTTCCAATTTATGTTATATCACTTTCAATAATACAAGTATAAGTTTGCACATTTACATAGCCACAATTTTTTAAACTTCCTCCATCCGAAAAGCTAGTTTTCGTTTAGAACAAACAAGCATCATGCATGCCGAGTGGACAATTGATATCAATCAAAAATATTAATCAATCATTCGCATACAAGGTTCTCAATAGTTACAAATAAAATTTAAATAATCATCAAAATCTAAAACATATTCAAATCAATGATGTACGAGTTGAATTACGATTCAATGTTAATTAATTAAACAAGAATAACAATGTTATATATAGTAGTTGATGGTGTTACAGGCTCACGAAATTGTTAAGGGCTCATTGTTGAGCGTTGGTAGAGTCGCTGAAGGATGATTGGAGGCGGAGATGATAGAGGTGGAGGAATTGTGGAGCTGAAACAGCGGTTGTGCAATGTGCTTCGGGGAGAGAGCTACCATGGGAAAGAGAATACACTTTTTTGATGCCTTCATAGAAACAACGCGTCTTTAAATAGGCTACAACACTCATGATAACAACCACTAACTCTTAACTAATAACATCTTAATGACTCGACATTAATAATAAAGGAGAAAACCCAAAGCAAAAATAATTAAAGAACCAACATACTAAAAGTTCATAATTTATGACCTCATAGGATGACTAGCATATGCCCATACAAAATGGCTACAAGAGTAAAGGAAAAATGTAAAAATAAACTTATATATATAACACTTAATATACTAATAACCCCACCCAAGTTGGGCATGCAATATTTATCATGCTTGCCTTGGCCATGGTATTTTTTTCAAAGGTTGTTATGCATAGGATTATTACACGATTAGAAACAAACAAGAAAAAATTGCATTAACTCGAACATAGCACGGATACAAATCCGGAGCAAGCTCCGACCAAGAGAGCCCAAAACTTTAATACATTCCAAGGTAACCAAACTCCTAAACCCATCTCCCTTATATAGATGAGGGAGGAAAAACAATATAAGGAAATAATACTAATTAATATTCATTAATTAATACTAATTAATATCAATTAATTACACGAAATAATAAGACGGTTTCCATATGCGCGCTCCGGCAAATGTGCAAGGGTGGCTCCTCCGGCAAGGGGTGCTCCTCCGGCAAATGGAAAGGGGTGGCTCCTCCGGCAAATGTGCGAGGGTAACATTATGCCGGTCTTGAAAATCGGCCTTGTCTTCAAGGCCGGATGTTAATTTTTTGTTGGGGTCCTTAATAACAGGAGGGACATATAATTTGTGGTTGCGGTTAGGGAAATTGTTGCGCGCAGGAATATTGCATGATCAGAAACGAACAAAACAAGATTGCATTAACTGGAAAATAGCACGGATACAAATCCGGAGCAAGCTTCGACCAAGATTAAGGAGGTTGGGTCATCCTATAATCCTTCTCTCCAAAGAAAGCCCAAAACTCTAATACATTCCAAGGTAACCAAACACCTAAACCTCTCCCCCTTATATAGATGAGGGAGGAAATAATACTAATTAATATTTATTAATTAATACGAATTAATATTAATTAATTAATGAATACCAATTAATTACACGAAATAATTAAGGTGGTTTCCATAGGCGCACTCCGGTGGTCCGGCGAGGGATGGCTCGATCCTTCGGCACATGTGCGAGGGCAACAAAGGCACACAGACTCAATCTTTTAGTGAGAACATCAACCTGGTCGGAAGGAACAAGCGATGTACTTACAACTCCTCTCATTATATTTTCTTTGATAATATGTTCGTCCACTTCAACAAGTTCGGTGCGGTAATGTTGAACGAAATTGTGTGTACTGTTGATAGTTGTCCTTTTGTCACGGTATAGTCTGAAAGGTTTCTTTTTTCAAGGCCAAGGTCATTCAAAATGGAGTGAATCCACAAACATTCACAAATTTCATGAGTCATAGCTCTGAACTCTACTTCAGCACTAGACCGTGGGAAGACATATCCATGGATTTGTTGTAGGTTTACCACGCACAAAGCGGAGGGTGGATTCAATTTTCATCGTGATTGATAGGTTTTTGAAAATGACACACTTTATACCATGCGAGAAAACATCGGATGTCACTCATGTCGTTGATCATTTCTTTCGTAGGTTGCACACTTACGAGAGATCCCCGTACTTTTACCTCTGATAGAGACACATATTTTATGAGTTATTTTTGAAATTTAGCGGTGCTTATCATCCTCAAATGGATGGGCAAACTGAGGTAGTAAACCAAAGCATGGGTGATTTTCTTAGATGTTTATCAAATAAATGCCCAAAGCAATGAGATTTGGCCATTCCGCAAGCAAAATTTGCATATAACATCTCCAAGAATCGCTACACCACCAAATCTCCTTTCAAAGTCATTTATGGCTATAAAATTCATCTTTTACTTGATCGTCATGCTCTTCCTTTTTTGAATGAATCTTTTAATGATCTCTCTTACAATGATCACTCAGGAAATTGCATAAATTTATTACAATGATCATTATAGTGGGATCAACACTTGAGTGTTGTTGTTGTAGTTGGTGAGCATCTTCTGGGAAATACAAAGCTATGGAAGATGAACATCACTGAGAATTATATTTTAAAGAAGGAGATTGAGTTCTTGCTTATTTCAAGAAAGAGAGATGTTATGAACAACGGGATACAAGGGGGTTTAAACCCTAGAGCTTGTGAAAGTAGAAGAAGTTGAGGGAAGATGAAGAGGAAAACCCTAGAGGGAGAAGAGGGGTTAGAGAGAGGGAGAGGAATTTTGAAAGAGAAATGGATTTCATATTTTCATTCCTTAATGTCAATTGCATGACAAGACCTCCTTATATAAGGCTCAAATGGCACGGGCGTAAATAACGACTCGATGCAACATAATACTAATATAAAAAGATAAATGACGGAGGACCCGTAGCACTCCATCCTTCTTCAAAACGAGCTTGGCCTCAAGCTCGTGCTCCATGCGGGTGGTCGGATCATCTGCGACCTTGACCTCCCTCCATAACAACGCGTGGTAACGCGTAGCGGCGGCGAGGGGCGGCGGCGCCATCAGGAAAATGAGCGGCATATGGAATGGCTTCGTCGGAACCGCTGGAGGGGATATAAGCAGCAGCCAGACGGAGGTCCGAGGGCCGCTATGCGGCGGAAAAAATGGATCCGTCGGGGTTGGTAGAGCAGGGGCCAGCCGAAGAGGTAGCAAGGCGACCGATAGGAGTGGCATGGCAAGGGCCAGTGGAGCAAGAGCCGTCAGATGCGGTGATAAGTCAGCCGGAGGAGCAGTGGAGGAGACGATGATGAAAGCGGTTGAATGGCGGCGACTGTGACAGGCGGAGGCGGCTCAGCTGGTGGCTGTGGCGGCTCAAGTCGCGGCGGTGGTGGCGGCACAAGCTGTGCGGGTTGGGAGGGCTCTGACACTGGAAGAGGCGGAACGCCGAAGTGTTATGAAGTCACCAATTTGTCGAGTGTAATGTTGAGGCGAGAGGTGGAAGCTTGAAATGACTTCACCATTTTCCACAACATCGAACATAGAGCAGCTTCATCCACAACACAAAGTTTAATCTCTATATACAAATTGAAGGTGGTGTGCGGGAGGGAATTTGGGATGGGCTTTACAAATAATTTCAGTTTAAAAAAATGAAGACAAAAGGTCCCGATGAAATATGTGGCTGAGGAAGATGTGGGCATAGATAGCTTGGACGGAATGGGCTTGATGTTGCGGTAGCTGGGATGGGCTTGACACTACGCACGGGACGGGAAGTACGCGTGAAAGAGGCGGGCTAAATTGACAGGAGGCGGATTAGAGGGGTGCAAAAGCGGAAGGAAAAGGCAGAATTAGCGGAAACAAGGGCGCCTTTCACGGGCAGTCGAAGCGGAAACAACGAAAGAAGGAAGACCGCAACGGGAAGGTCGTGGAAACAGCGGAAGGAAGAAGACGAGTGTGTACTGGCTGCTGCGTCGAAGCGGAAGAGTCGCAGACGATGCCGACCGCAACATCGAGCGGACCTGGGCTGGAATGATGCCCGCTTGGGGAATCTTGGAGGCGTCGACAAGGGTGGTTGCGGTGTTGTTCCTGGACGTGATCAGAGAAGATGGCTGGAGGCGTTGTTTGGGTCGGATTTGTTGTGGCCAGTAGCGGAGGAGTTTTGTGGGGTGGACGATGAGTCGGATGGCATGCATGCGCGAAAGAGGACCGAGCCTCTGCTGCCAAGATGTTATGGACAGCGGGATACAAGGGAGTTTAAACCCTAGAGCTTGTGAAAGGAGAAGTTGAGGGAAGAAGAAGAGGAAAACCCTAGAGGGAGAAGAGGGGTTAGAGAGAGAGGGAGAGGAATTTAGAAAGAGAAATAATTCGATATTTTCATTACTTAATCTCAATTACATGACAAGGTCTCCTTAGATAAAGTCCAAATGGCACGGGCGTAAATACCCGATACAACTCCAAACACGAAATATTAAACATATAAAAAGACTACGTAACGACTCGATGCAACATAATACTAATATAATAAGATAAATGACGAAAGACCCGTAACAGAGAGGTTTCATGTGGGCACTCATCACAAACTACGTCGACGATTATTCAAACTCTTCCAGGTAAAGAAACGACTTCGTTCTAATGCCTATCCCTTAGCCTTACCTACTGAATTTGGTTACCTCTCTTATTTTTAATGTTGTTGATCTTGTGTTTTTCTTTGGCAAGACTCCACCTATTGCCCCTATTCCACATTATTTCTTACCAACCACCACTCCACAACCAACTTTGCCTCCATCTACACCTACTACTGAGTAGAGTTAGCAGGTATTGGATCTTTGTGAGTTTCAAATGTGTCCAGACACATCATCGCTACCTCGTATCTTGGAAAGACTGCCATAGATAATGAACCGAAGAGTTTCGTTCTCTGATTAATTGACCTCCTCTCCTCTTGGATCTTTAGGCCTTTATAATAGAATATAGCTAATTATTTTTGGCAATACAAATTTCCAAATAATTATTTTCCTTAACGGTGTAAGGCAGAATCATTTAGCTAGTAATTTTATTTTGGCAATTGCAAGTTTCTTTAGAATTATTTTTGTTTTATCTCCTAAACTGTGCAAGGAAGAAACAATAACATTATTATCCTTTAGCATACTTCCTTTGAAATTATATTTGTTACTTAAATAATTTGAACTTATCTTGTTCTCCTAAATTATCCAAAATAATCGAACTTATTTATTCGGTCTTGCTAGCCAGTATATCCAGTAAGTGTTGACCTCCGCACCCTTTTTTCCACTCCAAAACCCGGGTCAAAGGGGGAGGGGCGGGATAATATAAGTACGACAGGACCGTCTGGTAGGCGGTGTGAGATAATCGAGCATGCCTATTTTTGGTCATTGCTGACCGTCCAACACGCCCTCAGCGTGAACCATGCTCTGATACCATGTTGAACCTCCGCACCCTTTTTTTTTTTTTTTTTTTTTTTTTTTTAGAATGCAGAACAAAAATATAAATGTCATACTGAATTTAGCAAGATAGTCAGAAACATATTCTGGGCAGAGAAATCACAGAAGCAAAAGAAAAAACAACAAGCAACATAAAAACAGACGACTAAATCAGAAGAAAGAGAACTGGTGCTGGCAAAAATGGCATCCTTTGAAGCTCAAGACTCTATTGAGAGATGTTGTGGTTCTCGCAAACTAAATCACGAGATTGGAGGAGGCAGATCCACCATCGAGGCCGCCATCTACTTCGATCTTTGCCTCATCTTGCGCGCTTCCTCTTCAGCCTCCTCATGCGCTTCTTCTTCCACTTTCGCCCTCATAACGTTTGAAGCCCCTTCGAAAGCTCTTTGCTACCTCCTCTTCGTCTTTCTGCCCACTTCGAATTACATGTTGAACCTCCGCACCTTTTTTCACTCCAAAACCCGGTCAAGGGTTGGAGGGGCGGGGCTAATATAAGTACGACAGGACCGTCTGGGTAGGCGGTGTGAGACTAATCGAGCATGCCTATTTTGGTTCATGCTGACCGTCCAACACGCCCTCAGCGTGAACCTGGCTCTGATACCATGTTGAACCTCCGCACCCTTTTTTCCACTCCAAACCCGGGTCAAGGTGTTGGAGGGGGGGCTAATATAAGTACGACAGGACCGTCTGGGTAGGCGGTGTGAGACTAATCGAGCATGCCTTTTGGTTCATGCTGACCGCCAACCACGCCCCTCAGCGTGAACCATGCTCTGATACCATGTGAACCTCCGCACCCTTTTTCCACTCCAAAACCCGGGTCAAGGGTTGGAGGGGCGGGGCAAATATAAGTACGACAGGACCGTCTGGGTAGGCGGTGTGAGACTAATCGAGCATGCCTATTTTGGTTCATGCTGACCGTCCAACACGCCCCTCAGCGTGAACCTCGCTTGATACCATGTTGAACCTCCGCACCCTTTTTTCCACTCCAAAACCCGGGTCAAGGGTTGGAGGGCGGGGCTAATATAAGTACGACAGGACCGTCTGGGTAGGCGGTGTGGGACTAATCTAGCATGCCTATTTTTGGTTCATGCTGACTGTCCCAACAGTAAGCTGTCTTCAAACATGAAGCATACACGTGTGAATAAAAACAACATGCATAATATATTAATATAATACGAAAAACAAATAAAAAGATTACCAAAGCATAGGTCTGATGCAACTAGGATGCATCAGAATCAGAATAATATTATCACTACTGGAAATATTGGGAATAGTTGCGAATAATAGCAATATAATTTAAATAGACATTATATAAATACAACAACAACACTCAAGCCTTTATCCCACTATAGTGGGATCGGCTATATGGATCCTTTGTCACCATTGTGCCCTATCTTTTTTCATAATCTCACTAATGCTTAAGTACGTCATGTCTTTTCTTATAGTTTCATTCCAAGTCTTTATTGTTTACCCCCTCTTTTAACTTGGCTAGTGACTAGACTCTCACAGCGCCTAACAGGTGCCTCTAATGGTCTCCTTTGTACGTGTCCCAACCATCTTAGTCGAGCTTCTCGCATCTTCTCTGCAATTGGTGCTACTCCAGTCTTATTCCTGATACATTCATTCCTAATTTTATCCAGTCCCGTGTGTTCACACATCCACCTAAGCATTCTCATCTCCGCAACTCCCATTTTTTGCTCATGTACACAATTCACTACCCAACACTCTAAACCATAAAGCATCGCGGTCTAATTGCAAATACGGTAATAACTTGCCCTTAAGTTTTAGTGGTACTTTACGATCACATAAGATCCCTGACGCGCCTCTCCACTTCAACCAACCCGCATGGATTCTGTGTCACATTTTTTTCAATACCTCCGTCTTTTTGAACTATCGATCCAAGATATTAAACACTCACTACGGGAAATATTTTGATCACCCAACTTCATAACGAAATCATCCGTCCTTCTACTGCTAAATAGACATTATATAAATAAATAATAAAATATATATAATTAAATACCAATTTGAATCCAAGCTTGAATCCAAATTCGAAACCAACGGGACTAATTGTGGAAAATGATGGTGCTCGCCGGGTGATAGATCAATAAGCGTTCTTTGCCTCTAATTGGTGGAAATTTTCAGTGGTAAAGAACAACATGTCAACCGTGATAGCTTGTTAACACATAAAGTTTCAGTGACAATGATCATGGAGGTGGTGGTGTGTTGATGGTGAACACTTAGATGGGAATTCATGGAGCACATTATGCCCTAAGTGCCTGGAGAAAGAGGAGGTATCATGCATAATCAATGAATTATATTCAAGGAAGTGAGGTGAGTCACTTGGGAGAAAAAAACATTCACCATGTGAAGAATTCATCAAGCTTATTATTGGTTACCCTAAGAAAATGCATAGTCATACACATGTATACCAAGAAGTGCCAAAAGAATGAGAGGCGTGCGTCACTCTCTAGCTCCAACCTCGTGAAATATGAGATCAACATGAATTTAAATCTTTATCCATATGAGGGATGAATCTATGTGCCCATTTCCCACAATCAAGCTGGAGCCTGACTCATACCAGTGGTAATTAACAATTTCAAAGTGGTTAGAAATAAAAAAAACTAGCAAAAAACAATAATCCTTCTATCACCGACAATACCCCCTCCCTCAATTCCAACTTCAAGTATTAACAAATTGTTTGTTTTCTCATTCGATTTATCATACTTCTTACTGACAAACTACCTGTTACTACCAATATTTTAAATAAATACATGAACTAAAAATGGTTAGCAAAAAATAGATTTCATTTATATATGATCTTCAAGTATAGTATCCTCCCCTTCTTTGTTCTAGACAGCCCCAAAACGTGAGCATATTAAAAAAATTAAACATAATAAGTGAGTCAAGAACTCGTGTATAGAACCTTATCCTCCGTCCATGAGTAGAACTTCTTTCGTAAATTTGGTCGATTTTCATTTCCCCGTTCCTTCCACTTCCTCTTTTGTATATCCATCTGCGCCTGAGTAAAGGTAAATAAAAGAATAAATAGAGGGCAATGCTGAAGTGTAGAACATACAACACACACACAACCCACACATACAACAAACACATATTAGCATGTAAAATTAAGAATACCAAACGAAATCCATTATCAACGTAGTAATTCATTATCAATATATTCACCACATCAAACAGTAAAAAACGGACAGCAAGAGAAAGAAATCATAACATTTACATTCTTTATTCGTGAAAATGATTTTACGGGATGAAAGAGAAGGAGATACCTCGGCGAAACAGGGAACGCAGGCTTGCGGAAATCGTTTTTCGTGAAAATGATTTTACAGAAGGAGAAGAGATAATGGCTCCGAATGCTACCTGAAAAAAAAAGAGAGAACCGAAAATCAGGGACGCAAACTTGCGGTTTCTCCAAAACTAGGGAGATCGACGGTGGATTTTCGAAGAAAAGAGGGAGGGACACATACCGGGGAGATCGACGGAGCGGGAGGAGGAACTCGCCGCTCGCGAGAGGGGAGATCGGGAAATCGCTGCGCAGATAGGGTTTCGCGAGAGGGGGGGAACGGGAATTCGACGGCTTCTGCGGCCGCGAGAGGCGGGGGAACGGGAACTCGACGGCAGGAAATGGCCATGGCTGTTCATAAAGACCGCGGGTCTGCGTCCCTTTACGCATAGCCTATGGGAGGAGCGGGACATGGACAGCCGGAATTTGGCCGCATATACAACACGATGAAAAAGGCGAATCAGGAATGATCATATCTCAGCAATTAAACTTCAGTAAAGAAGCATATTGTACGGTGGGAAATGCGGGTATCGCATGGACCAAAAAATGCCACGTGCTTACGGTTTATATGCAATTTAAGAGGATGTGAAAACCGGCTCGAACACCGGCTCACCCCGTCTCCTGGATCAATTTTAGGATCCCCTACTACCGACCACATAAAATATTAAACATTACGTACCAAAAGGTCCAAAAATCTATTTTTAATCGTAATCATTTAATAATTTATGTCAATTTTGATTTAAAAAATGCAAGAAAGAATAGGTTCTTTTTTACTATCAATCATCAGAATGAAAAATAAGTTAAAATGATTATTTTGACTTTGAGAAGAGAGGAGAATAGGGAGGGATAATATAAAACTAAAATGTAACGCCACAAACATGAGTTTCTTTAGGGAATTGTTAAAAGTATCGTATTTTTGGCTAATCGTACCGCATTTAGGCTAATTTGTTTGGGCGTTTCGGAGCTCCGTTTTGGGCAAACGCCGCCGGAAGGCGGTAGGTAACAAATGAACCTCGGCGGAGTTTGCCCGTTTCCACCCGCCCGCCTTGAGAAACGCCCCAAAAAGCTCGTTTGGAGCAGTCACCTCCCCCTCCGTTTCGAACACCTCCGTTTCCACCCGCTGGATCGATCCGCCACCGCCGAAACAAATGAAGCCTTAGTTCTTTTACACATTTAAAATTTATCTCTCTAAAAATATACTAGCACCGCACTGCTCCTTTCTCGCACCGCAGCCCTAAAATCTTGATCTTCTCCTCACGCATCCTGACGCCGCTGGCTCCTCCCGCTCCTCCCGCCTCCTGACGCCGCTGGCTCCTCCCGCCTCCTCCAGCCCCCTCTAGCACTTTGTGTCGTCGACACCGGCAGATATCAGCGTCGCCGCCGCCTCTCCTCACACCTCCGACGCCGCCTCTCTCCCGCCTCGTGATGTCGCTTGCTACTCCTCCCGTCTCGGAGGATCGGACAACTTCTATAGAAGCTTATCTCCTGCCCTGCAAGCACAGTTGAAGATTTGAGAAACTCACTTTGTCTCCTGCAAGCACAGTTGTTGTCTTTGGTTCTATCTCATCTCATTTTGTTTTTGAGAAGCTTCTCTCATGCAAGCACATCTTATCCCTTGATGTTTCTTTCATAATGATTCTCATTTTGGTTGAGTGTTGTTTCATGCACTATGATGTCAAATTATAAGGCTCGTAAATCAAATAAACACTACAAATCGTCATGCAAATCCTTTTAAATCACACATGCAAATGATTCATCAGTATTTCTATGTTTAGAAGTAAATTGTTGCAATATTATTGGTCCTCATCATAAATTGTGCAAAGTATTATTGGTACATATATAGATGTCGTTGATGAAGATCACAAATATTTGGAGAAAAGATCACAAACAATGGACAACACATTTGATGGTTTTTGGTATCAAAATTTTCTCTATTAGATTTATATTAATGTTGTAATTCAATGAGAACCTATTTAATTCATATGTTAAGTGCATTGCATTTATCTCAATTGCGGTGCGGATAACAATGTGCGGTGTTTTTAACAATATGTGAAAAAGTGCGGTGATTTAACAATGCGGTGCTTTTAACAATTCTCTTTCTTTATAAATAAAACGAGTGAGAGGCACTTAACTCCGCTCATATGATCAATCGTGACAGTACTTCGGCTACAATGTTGCCCCTACTTGACGGTGTTCCTGCCGCTCATAATTATTAGAGATTTTAATTTTCATAATAAAATTTAATTATATTTTCCAATTAGAAATAAATAATAAAATAATTTAATAGTATTTTTCCAAAATAAAAACAAATATTTACAAAAACATGAAATATAATACAATAAAATTAAGTAAGAAATCGAGCGTGGGTAAGGACTGTGATCATGAAACTGATGCTCGCCACCCTCTGGCAGGGCTTTCGACTGATGCTCGCTTCTCCAAGGTACAACGCCCGGCTAGATCATGAAAATCCGATGTGCGCGAACACCAAAAAACCACGGAGCACCCGAACTCTCACTGAACGAAGCAAATTTACAATCGCAAGAAAATAATCAAACAAATATATAGGAATAAGAGCAGAGAATGTGAAGGATTTAAGACTGTATTCGACAGAGTTGAATAAATGTGACTCATATTTTAAGAGTTATTTATAAACTAAAAGATTTATCTCAACATTATTATAGCTTTTAAAAATACTTAATTCCTAATTGTTAGAATGATCCGTCAAGGTTCCCGTCATTAAACGCCCTCATCCCATCAGTTCCAAGCCTAGTTCCTCAAACTCAAATCCTAGGTAAAGGAAATGCGTTGCATCATTTCGGCGGCGCACCAACCACTCTGTCAACCAACGCTTGATACAAAGAAAACTGAAGCCGGTGGTACGGCAAAATCTCATGCATATACGAGCCAAGTGCCACAAGCAATGATCATGATTCTGACAGTAAGAAGCTTCGGTATAGACCTATGTATCCGTCAGTGCATACATCTGCTATTACCCTTTGTCATGTACTATGATCTTGGTCCCTATGTTGATTATCGGAGGAAAATGTTCATACTCGTTGGTTCCCCTCCTCCGGCGCCCGGATGTTCTTAGAAGTTCGACCCTGTTCGATCGCAAATATAGAGGAAGTTAGGAATAATAAAAAATCTTTACTGAAACAAGAATATGAAGTATTCAAGTAAGGGAAGAAGGATTACATAGCGGATGACTATGAAAAATTCTTCAAATACAAGTAAAGAGTAAGTCCTATGTAGACGATTTCATTCACAAACTATGATATAATGATAAGATCAAAATTATTTATCACATCCACATAAGGAAACAGACGAGATATGAAGATGTGTTTATTCGGGAGATGGGAAATCTGACAAATATTTTAAATTTATTATCTCGACGTGAATGTTGATGCACTCTCAGCCGTGTTGTGCTGCACTGCACGATACAGTGCGCACAGCACACCCCACGCTTCCCAGTTAAAAAGTTTGGCCCGCTTTGGTTTCATCTGGTCGTCTGCCGCAATTGCGCTCGCTTCCAGCAAATGTATGGATTTATGAGCTGTTGACTTTATATTCAGAAGAGATCCTGATGCTATTATATAGTTACATGTACTTGTTCAACATTTGTTGTAGAATAATGTTAATCATATATGTTCATAATCCTATGTTAGATTTTTAATTATATATAAATATATATTATATATTATGTTTATTTTAAAGGACAAGACAAGAGAAGACATAACAAACAGAAAAATAGATATCTAAGAATTTTTGATATTTTAAGTTAGATCAAAATATAGAAAGAAGAAGAGAAATAAAATTTTAGTTTTTTAGAATCGAGCCTGGGTAAGGGCCGTGGTGATCACTGCCCTAAAGAAGTTGCACCACCCTCCGGCAGGGCTTTTCAAATGATGCTCACTCCTCCAAGGTTATACAACACCCGCCTAGCTAGAGGCTGGGGGGGCTAGATCCGAAACTCAGATGTGCGCGGACACCGAAGGAAGACGAGAGCACCCGAACCACCACTTGATGAAGCAAAATGTGAAGAAGATGAAAAAACTCAAAAGCCGAAGTAGTATGTCATGTATCCACCCACAGAAAAAAGGAATAAACGTCTCTGAAACGATTCCTCAAAGGCGTTTCTCAAATCTCGGTAAATAGTAAAAAAATAAATTCGTCATTAATTTGACGTTACGAATAGTAAAAGAAAAGAACGTTGGAAACGTCAGCGAAATTAAAGCTCGAAAAACCGTTCCCCGAACAGCGGTCGACGAAAAGCAAGGCGGACGACGAACCGCTGGCGAACGCGGTCGACGAAACCGCTGGCGAACGCGGTCGACGAAAAGGCTCGTCGACGAATAGCGGTCGACGAAAAGGGTCGGTCAACGAAAGGCGGTCGACGAAAAGCGCGGCGAAAGCGTCGACGAACAGCGGTCGACGAAAAGGCGGTTCGACGAACAAACACTCGATGAAAGAGTAGCCGAGACAAAACTATTTGGAGCAAAATAAACAATTCAATTCAATTATTCCCCAAATCCCGAATCCGAATCCGGTCCGGTGCGTGCGCGCGCGCGCGTGTGTGGTGATAGATTTCTCCTTATGTTCTTTTGTACATATAAAAGAGAGGAACTTTATTTATATACACTCCCATATGAATGGAGGTAGCAAGGTGGGACTATAGGATTTCATCCTTAGAGAAAGAGGGGTTCCCTCCAAAATTTTGGATTCCCTCCATTTGGTTTTAGAGCTTTTCTCTTAAAATATGGAGCTCAAACACCAAACACCTAAAGGCTCCAATGAAATCATTTTCTAAAGAAATGTTATATATATATATATATATATATATAATATATAATATATATAATATATATATATATATATATATATATATATATATATATATGATATATTATATATATCAATATATTTCTAACAACCCCCACAAAAGCGAAAAACCAAAACGAACTTCATATATAATAATATACTTATAAATAAAATCAAATACAAATTTGATTCATCAAGTTGTATTTAATGTAATGGGTATAGGTGGAGTGGTTAGCTTGAACCTATACTTAGTACTTATATCCTTTACCGAAGATTATAATGTGCCAGAGGCTTTGAATTATAAACTTTGACCGGTAAATTAGATAAGCACACAAAAGATTGGTTGTTCTGGGTTATGGCGGTGGGCGCGTTAATGACCAAGCGCATTTCCTTGATTTTTCATGAGGGTTCTTAGGGTGCAGGCCCAGATCCCAAAGTCGCGGCCTCACGACTACCCCTCACATAGATGGTGCCTCAAGAGATATTCGTAACCATATCTCGCAAAGGTAATGCCTTTGACAACCATTAAGAACTTGACGTTCATCCTATCATGTTACGTAGAGCACAACATCATAGGAATGGAGAAAAGTTTTCTCAACCTTCAAATTTGTGCTCCCAACTACGCTATATCAACAGTTTTGTTTCTACCGCATTGAACCCAATTCATGGGATCTCCAATCACATGGGTTGGGTATCCACCATTGGCAGCAAATCATGTGGGCTTAAGCCTCATTCCCCTCGATGACAATAAAACCTCCTTCGGGACAATCCCTTGGTAAGATTATCCGCCAGATTCAATTCTGACTTTACATAGTTGAGTGATATCACTTCTTTTTTCTTTGCTTCACTGATTTGTACCTGATTCTCATGAACTTGTTCATTTTGGAATTAGTACTATTAGATGCAGTAAATCAATAACAGATTTATTATCACAATGCAAAGAAATAGCAGGTATAGGTTTTGCAAGTAAAGAAATTTCTAAAAGTAAATTTTTGATCCATTCATCCTGGGCACATGTTGTGTCCAAAGCTATAAGCTCTGATTCCATGGTACTCCTAGAAATGACTGTTTGTTTTGTAGAAGCCCATGAAATGGCGGCTCCTCCACAGGAGGAACATATACCCAGTCGTTAACTTAACGTCTAACGAATCAGTTACCCCATTGACCTCTGAATAACCTTCTAGTACTTCGGGAAATCCCGGATACACTAAACTATAATCTAAAGTTCACGAAGATATTTAAATATTTATTTAATGCTATCCAATGGTCATCACTTGGATTACTAGTATATCTACTAAGTCGGCCTACGACATAGGAAATGTCGGGCCTAGTGCGGTTAGCTATGTAAAGAGTGATCCTATCATTTGTGCATACTTATGTTGATCAACCGGTTCACCCATATTTTTACAAAGTTTTGTGTTAGTGTCATATGGAGTAGAGGCGGGAGCGGAATCGTATAAATTAAATTTATTTAACATTTTCTCAATCGAATGTGATAGAGATAAAGAAACACTAGAATCAGTTTTAAACTAGTTTCATTTCTAATATGATATTTGCTACTCCCAAATCTTTCATATCAAATTTGGAAGAGAGATTATATTTAGTTTCATTGATTAATTCAATGTATTTCCAAATATTAAGATATCATCTACATAAAGCATAATAAGACAATTTCATTTCCGTCTTGTTTGGCATAGATGCATTTGTCAATTCATTAGATTTGAAACCAAGAATAGAGACTACGGAGTCGAATTTTTGATACCATTGCTTAGGAGCTTGTTTCAATCCATAAAGAGATTTAATTAATTTCAGACTTTAGATTCTTGACCTTTGACTACAAAACCTTCGGGTTGAGTCATGTAGACTTCTTCTTCTAAGTCTCCATGTAAGAAGGCGTCTTGACGTCCATTTGATGGATAAGCAACTTAAAGATCGATGCCAAGGCGACTAGAATACGAAGAGAGGTTATTCTTGCGACTGGAGCGTATGTATCTAAAAAATCTATTCCTTGTTTTTGAGCATATCATTTAGCTACTAGGCGAGCCTTATTATTTATCTATGGAGCTATCCGGTTTTAGTTTCTTCTTAAAAATCAATTTACAGCCTATGGCTTTAGCACCAGGAGGTAAATCGGTTAGAATCAATGTTTTATTTTCAAGTATAGAATTAATTTCTATATTTATAGCTTCTTTCCAAAAGGATAATCGGACGAGTCATAGCTTCCTCAAAAGTATTGGGATCTCCTTCAACTAGATAGGTGAAGTAGTCCCTCCCCAAAGGTTCTTTCGATTCTAATTCTTTTAATTCTTCTAGGTTCATCAATTCCTAATGGTTCTAAGAAGAAGTTGAAGGTTGGTTTGAGCTAGATGAAGGTTGAGATGAGTGGTTAAATTTAAAAGGGAATTTATCCTCAAAGTAGACTGCATCTCTAGCTTCTATAATAGTGTTATTAGATATTTCACTAATTTGTGATTAGTAATTAAAAATCTATTAACACTACTATCTGACGCATAACCTATGAAAATAACGTCTAAGGTTTTAGGTCCTATTTTCTTTCTCTTTGGTTCAGGGATTGCTACCTTTGCTAAAACACCCCCACACTCTAAGAATTGGAGGTTAGGCTTTCTCATTTAAATAGTTTCAAATGGTGTTTATCACAATGGTTTGAAAGAATCCTATAAGGACAAACGAGGAGGTGAGCAACGCTTCTCCCCAAAGATTTTTGGGGCACCGGACTCCGCTAACATGGCATTGACCATATTAATCAAGGTCCGATTTTTACTTCAGCCACCCCCCATTATTTGAGGTGGGCGAATATGGATCAGTCACTTGATGAATTCTCATGTTCTTGCAATATTTGAGTTAGTTCATTCGAAGTGTATTATCCACCTCGGTCG